>APFE030485635.1:98492-125733 GCA_000404065.3 Pinus taeda
TGATTCATTGGAGAAGGCATTCAGGTTGGCAAGAAAAATGGAAAGCAAAATTATGGCAACAAGGAAGCCTACCACTCACAACTATGGAAGTGTTGTTTCCCCTAGCCTTCCACAACCTACATGGTTGACACCACAACAATTGGAAGAAAAAAGAGAAAAAGGGATTTGTTACAGTTGTGATAGAAAATACACTAAAGGTCACAAGTGTGATGAGAAGAAATTAATTTACAGATATTGTGAAGAGGAGGAAGATAAGAAACAAGAAAAGTCAAAAGAAGAGGATATACACCAGGAACAAACCCTAGAGAAAGAAGAAATGAATCCAACCATATCTTGTAATGCATTGGCCAGAATTACCACTCCTCAAACTATCAAGATCGAAGGACATATAAAGAAGAAAAAGGTAATAGTGTTGATTGATTCGGGCATAACCCATACTTTTATTCATTGTAAGATTGCCAAGGAATTGAATTGCTTCCTATATCCAGCACTAGAGTGTAAGTGATGGTTGCAAGTGGAGGAACCATAAATTGCTCTGGAAAGTGCCATAATATCAAGCTATCTATGGGAGAACATGTATTGAATAGCCCAACGCTTTCCATTCTAATGGGTGGTGTTGATGTTGTACTAGGAGTCCAATCGCTACAATCCTTGGGTACAATAGCTTTTAATTTTCAAGAACTTTTCATGAAATTTTATTCAGAAGGAAAGGAAGTTAAATTAAGAGGTATCACAGGGAAACTGGGAAATATAATCAACGCTAATGGAATGACAAAGCTTCTAAAGAAAGAATAAAGAGGCACAATTGCATAATTATGTTCGCTAGAGGTTCCCACATCGAAATCATTTATTTCTCCAGATCTCCAAAAAGTCTTGGACAATCATTCCAGGTATTTGAGACTCCCAAAGGCCTCCCACCTATTCGTGATCATGATCATGCTATTCATTTGATTCCATGAAGTGTTCCTCCAAAAATTAGGCCTTATAGATATCCATATTCCCAAAGGAATGAAATTGAACGTATGGTTGCAAAAATTCTAGAGGTTGGTATAATTATCCAACCAAATTCAATAAATGAAACAAGAGATGAATGGAAGAATGATGAAGCATAGTGGGAACTCATTCAAAAGTTGCAAAAGATCTGAGTTCAAACAATATTTCTAGATCTTGACAAGGAAGGAAAAATTATATTGGAACCTAAAGAAGTCACAGAACCAAGAAATCAAAAGCTACGAAATCGATCAATTTCAGAGTATCTCATCAAGTGGAAGAACTTACCCGCTGAAGATTCCACATGGATGGATGATCACTTTATACAGAAGAATCTAGAACTACTCAATCGTTGAGGACAACACTTTTTGAAGGAGAGGGGAATGTTAGGTCCCTATAGTACTAGTGTAACACCTTATTGTTATTAGTGCAACCCCCTTATTATATTGTTGTGCCCATGTAGTCCCCATATTGTTATTATGGTGCCCCATAGAAGCCCACTATTCTTATTGTTATGCCCTTACATTATTATTTTTATGTCGGCTCTGATTATATTATGACCCCTTAGAATCTTATCTATAGAAAGGAGGTCTTTTCATTTTTATCATCCAAGAATTGTTCATCTGTGTAATGTAAAGGAGGTTACCCCCTCGAAGAGGATGAATTCTAAGGAATTTATCTTTCTTTTCTATCTTTTGTGAGCTGGTTTCATAACACGATCATAATATATAGAGGGACAAGTGTGCATTATGGAATGCATGTTAACTCTCACATTAAACACCCCATTCATGTGCCCTCTACCCTGAAATGCCTCCATAATCAACTTCAATGGCCAAAAACTGCGAACCTGGAGAATGTCAGATGGAGGTCCCTCTCCCACCACTTGCTTGCATTTAAATTGATTTGACAATGTTTGTTGACGTCGATTCTCTTCCCCATATGCACCTTCCTCTTTGGCATTGTCTTCTCACGCATGCTAATCATGCTAGATGACGCCCCTTGTAACCTTAAATACACCCCATCGGGGAATAAATGTGAGTGTGTTGCTACCATCGATGTTATAGTTATAACAGTTAAATTATATATCTATTTAGATAATTATGTTTATAATTATTATATATATCTCCTATATATTGATTTTAGAACTTTATTTATAGTTCTAACTCTCCTCTCTCGCTCTATTAATTTTATGTTAAATAATTACGCTGAAAGGCATTTTCTTTCCCTACTTTGAGTGAGCAAACATTGTTCACCCTGACCAATCAAAAACGTATATTTTCGTCTCTCCCTCCACTTAAAAATTAACATTTGTCTCAAGTACCCATGGCTGGTAGTGACATCTAAAGCACTCAAAGCTACAAGCCTACCATGTCCAATACTTCATCGTAGTTAGCTAGGATGATGATCTCCTTCTTCACCTACGCGCACTATGGAGAATGTCAACTCTCAGGGTAGAGTCTCGAAGTGGAGACTTCTGCTTGCAAGCTCGCCCTCAGAAACCTATTGCTCCAAATGGGGCATCATTGTGTTGTGGTGTAGTAGTGACAAGGATGCACTGAGATCGAACCCTAAAACTGATTTTCCAAGTTGAAGGGCTCCAATAATCCATGTAGCGATGGGCCACAAACTTGCCCTTCTCAGTATTCTATTTCTCCTTTATTTTCCATTGTTCCTTGAGGCATTTTTCTCACCTCCTCCCTTAGAGGAATGACAAAAAAATAGAAGAGGATGCCAAATCTTTAATTATCAAGGAATTTTAGATGATCGCAACATTTGCAGAGTTGCAGAGGTTGTGTCATCTAAAACATAAGCTGACATCTTATATGCTATAGTCGGCACTTTGAAAAAGAAGCAAAAGATAAAAGTGGTAAGCACTCTAGCTCATAGCCTCTCAAGGCTAGTGTGTGTTGGAGACCATGGATTAATTATCTCAATTGAAAACTATGCATCTGTTATTGGAGTCAACAAGAACGCAATGAAAATTACAGTCCAAGGTGGCGCGATGATTGGGGACGTTATGGAGGAAGCTATGAAGGAAGGCCTGACTCTTCCCGCCATGATTTACTGGAACAGTGTCTCAGCGGTAGCCGTTGTTTCTACGAAAACCCATGGAAACAGTCTCATGGGAAGAGGGAGTGGTGTTTATGAATACATTTTTGAGCTACAGGGGAAAACACTGATTATTTGAGACTATGTCCTCATGCAACTTCTAGTTTCATAGCTTTTGTCAGTGGTGCTTAGCTTAAGGGGATAATGGTGAAACGACGCAACTGGTTATGCACAATAGGGGAATCTTCATAAGACCATGCCTGTAAATTTCTGCTAAATATCTAGGGATTTTGTAGTGTTGAAGTAGAGGCTTTTTAGTTTTTTGTTGGTTGATTTTACATCTTTAATGACGTCTTTAACACCGGGGATCCTGTTGAAGTTTCTATAGTGGATGAATTATGATGTGAAGGTCATTGGAGAGCATCATTTCGTGCTTCTGCAAGTGATCGACATTGTTCCAGTGTTGGCCGAGAGAGAGCTTTGGACAAACAAGGGTTTTTACATCAAGGTCTCTAACTCGACTCATTCTACTTATGTTTCCCTATTGGATGGAGATAACGATCTTACTTTGACAGAAAAGCTACAACTTAGACAATTCTTCTATGTGGATCGGCTTGAGTCGGGTTCCCTATTCCACGTCTATGTTGTGTTCAAACTCAGCCACTTAGGCACCCCTATATAGGTAACCCAGAGGATCTGGTGGCTAGGGTTGTGCCTTCAGTGCACAATGGTTTTGTTACACATTATGTGGAATCGAAATAGAATTCAAACTTGAATCTAAGCAACACGGGTTTGAATGCAATGGAAGGGGTTGCTAGCTTGCAAGTTATGGCCCGAAGGTCAGAGTCTACTGAAAATAATAGGCCTTTTAAGGTTCCCACTTGTGGCATCGAGACAAACAACAATAAAGGTTTTGAGAGGCTCGCTTTGAATCATAATTCTTTTTCTTGTGGGAAGAAAACCATGCCAACTTTTTCTTCTTTGGAAAATTTTCCGTCGAGTGGCAGTAGAATGGAGGTTGAAAAGACCGAGAAACGGTCTCTGTCTGCTAGAAAGTCATGTAAGAATAGGGTTATTCGAGATAATTCCCCTGAAATCAAGGATAATTTAAGGGTATCGTCTCCAATACCCTCCAAGTGCATTGTTCAAAGTCTCTTGAATGCTCAAGAAGAGAATAGGGCTCATCTGAGAGAAGGCGCATATGTTGTTCCATCTAGGTATAGGCAACTTTCGCGGAACGCAGGGAGGAAAACACCTCAACCTTTTCTTGAGAGGAGAGCTCTTCAGCCCTCGCCCATTGGCAGGAGGACTTCGATATCTTGTGGGAGAAGGATTTTTGCTGGTAAATTGTCTCTAGCTATCAGGGATTGTCGTAAGAAGAAAATGGTGGTGAGTGGATCAAGGGCGATGATGGACTAGCTTGAGAATTCTAGGGCCTTGCATAAAAGCTGGGAAGAGCCCATCCTAGCACCGAAGGAGAATAAGGAGAAGTGTTCCATCAAGAACAGAGTGGAACTTAAATCAACATTGTGCACTCTTGTTGCTCTCTCTCGTAGGTTAAGCGATGCTAAAGGAGAAACACAATCGAAGCAAGAAGATATCGATATAGAGAATGCATCTTAAAATGCTAAGGCTATAGATGTAAACAAGGCTTCCAGTGTATCACCAACCAAGAGATCTTCAGTTGATAAGTCAAGCCACAATATACCACAAATTACAATTCATAATAAGTAATAGATGGATGGAAGTGTCCCTTGGGATTCTATTTTTGTGAACATGTCTGAACTTCGACAGGAGGCTATGAAGTTTAGAAAAACTAAAAAGAAAAGAAAGAATTGAATCAACAGCTCATAGGTGAGCAAGCTACACTTGGAGACTGCACAAATTGGAGCATTCACTCTCATGTTCAATTAACCAAAGATGAGACAATAAATACATCTCAAAAGAATTGGGAGGTGAGGACAAACTCCTACAACCTAGGAACTAATCCTAACTTAAGGAGTAACGTTACAACCATGTAATAATTTCTCCATTAATACAATATAATATTAATTATTTTCAACTCTCCCCCTTTTTGTGAACATGTCTGAACTTGGACAGGAGGCTCTGAAGTTTAGAAAAACTAAAAAGAAAAGAAAGAATTGAATCAACAGCTCATAGGCGAGCAAGCTACACTTGGAGACTGCACAAATTGGAGCATTCACTCTCATGTTCAATTAACCAAAGATGAGACAATAAATACATCTCAAAAGAATTGGGAGGTGAGGACAAACTCCTACAACCTAGGAACTAATCCTAACTTAAGGAGTAACGTTACAACCATGTAATCATTTCTCCATTAATACAATATAATATTAATTATTTTCAACTCTCCCCCTTAATGGATAAAGGATTATCCTGAAGTCCTAACATCCCCCTAAACAATTCAAACTTCACTTTCCCAAGAGGTTTTGTAAAAATATCAACCACATTGTCACATGTTTTACAATATTCAATAAAAATTTCTTTTGAGTGGACTTTTTCTCTTACAAAAAGGCACTGAGTATCTATGTGTTTCATGTTCTTATGAAACACTAGATTGTTCATCAGCTTAATGGAACTATGGTTGTCACAATTGATGATGATCACTTCTTTCTGCTCTTCTCTTGCATCATGGAGAATCATCCTCAACCAGATAGCTTCACATGTCTCTACGCATACTGCTTGGTACTCGAATTCAACTAAAGATAAAGAAACAATGCTCTCCTTTTTACTCCTCCATGCTATGACCCCAAATCCAACACTCAATGCATAACCTATGATAGATCGTCGATCATCTAGGTTACCTGCCCAATCAGACTCTGAAAAACCTTCTAAAGTAACATTAGATGTATCAGTGTATAAAATACCATAATCACAAGTACCATGGAGATACCTTAGTACACTTTTTTCCGCTACCTAATGAATTTCAAGAGGTTTAGACATAAACCGGCTCAGCACACTAATAGAGTATCCTAAGTCTGGTCTAGTTGTAGTCAGATATATCAGACTACCAACTAGTTTCCTATACAAAGTAACATCCACCTCCTTAGATCCTTCGTCTCTGCACAATTTCAGGTTCTGCTGCAAAGGTATTGATGTTGTCTTACACTGTTCCATTTTGAACTTTTTGAGCAGTCCTGTAACATACTTCCCTTGAGTAAGGAAAGTATGCCCAGAGTCTCTCCACACTTCCAGACCTGGACAATAATGTAAACTTCCAAGGTATTTCATCTCAAAAACTTGTGACATTTGCAATTTTATTTCTTTGATTAATGCCTTTGCATTACCTGTTATAATCATGTCACCCACATACAAGGAAATCAAAATTATTTGCGCCTGTTCATCATACATGGTATATAGATTTGGGGCATTCTTACTTCTATGAAAACCATGATGTAAGAAAAACAAATCAATCTTCTCGTACCAAGACCTAGGTGCCTATTTTAAACCATAAAGGGCCTTTTTCAATCTACAAACTAAATGCTCCTGCCCTTGTTTAACAAACCCTTGAGGCGACATTAAATAAACCTCTTCCTTTAACTCACCATTTAAAAATGTAGACTTAACATCTAACTGGTGTAGCTTCCACTGATGTTTTGTAGCTACAATAATTAACATTCTAATAGTATTCAGTTTGGCTACATGAGCAAAGGTTTCTTCATAGTCAATTCCCTCTTTCTATGAATAAACCTTTTCTACCAATTTAGATTTAAACTTTTCTATAATCCCATCTGCATTAAATTTAGGTTTATAAAGCCACTTGCAACTTATGGGTATTTTTCCTTCAGGCAATTCAACTAGTTCCCAAGTATTATTTCTGATTATAGATTCAAATTCTTCATTCATTGCGGCCCTCCACTCATGAGATTGACTAGATTCTTTATAATTTGTGGGTTCTATAACATCTAAAATGTTTGACATTAAAGCATATTCTTTCAATTTGGTTGGTAGTTGAGTTTTCCTACCTAATCTTCTAGGTAAGGGACTCACCTCAAATCTGTTTGCTTCAGACCTTAGGGGGCTCGACTTACTGATTACATCACCTGCCTCTTCCTCTTTCTGCTATTGATGTTGTTGTTGTTGTTGTTGCATGTCCTCACTGCTTTCTTCCATCAAAAGTGGAATGTGCCACTCTTCAAGGTTTTTCTCCTTATTTCCTTTCCTCAGTATGCTAATGAAATAACACATCTCGACTAGCAAAAAATTTATGAGTCAAAGGATTAAACAACTTATAAGCTTTAAACCCAGTGCAATATCCTACAAAGATGCCTTTCGTGGCCTTAGGATCTTACTTCTTCCTATCATCCATGGGAATACGGGCAAAGGATTTTGACCCAAAAACCTTTAAATGATTCATTGCATGCTTATATCCATAAAGTGCTTCAAAAGGAGTTTTAAAATTGAGACATTTAGTTGGACTCCTATTTTTCAAGTATACTGCAGTGTTGATGGCTTCAGCCCAAAAACCATTGGATAGACCCTTACCCTGAAGCATACCTCGTCCGCACTCCACAAGGGTTCTGTTCTTGCGTTCTGCAACTCCATTATGCTGCGGAGTGTGAGGTACAATGAACTATTGAAATATCCCATGATTCTTGCAAAGTTTCATGAAATATCCCAATTTGTATTCCCCCTTGATCAGAGCAAAGAATCTTAATGAATTTCCCTACCTGCTTCTCCACCATATTCTTGAATTCTTTAAAGCATTGAAATGTCTGGCTCTTCTTTCTAATAAAATATACCCAAGAGAATCTAGTGCAATCATTAGTAAAGAGTAGAAAATAATATGCACCACCTAGCGACCTAGTCTGCATAGGTTTGCATATATCTGTATGCACAAGCTCTAGAATATATCTTTCCTTCCTATCAGCATTCAAAGGAAACTCTTCTCTATGCATTTTCCATAATGCACATCCATCACAATCTAAATGAACATTTTGAAAAGCAGGTAGTCCATCAACTATACCTTTTATTTGTAGCAGCATGAGATCTTGTAGGTTAAGATGACCAAATATTTGATGCCAAAGATTCTTGGCTGTCACTCCTGTTGAAGCCAGAGCTTGGTGTGGCATGCTCTTGACGTTCAACCTATACATGCCTCCCACAATGATCAGGTGCTCAATATTTAGCTCAAAAATAAAAGTTCTCAGATTGTCTCAAAAACTATACGATTGTGTCTGTCTTGTCAAGACGATCACAATGCAATTTGTTTCACTGAAAACGAAGTTAGGATGAAGGAGAAAATGATTGTTGTTCGTTTTCCTAAACAACTAAAAAAATTGCAAAATAGGACATAATGATGACATGGCAGCCGAGTT
This sequence comes from Pinus taeda, assembly GCA_000404065.3. Lineage (NCBI taxonomy): Eukaryota > Viridiplantae > Streptophyta > Pinopsida > Pinales > Pinaceae > Pinus > Pinus taeda. The sequence goes on from APFE030485635.1 coordinate 106,871, forward strand.
AGCAAGGGGAATCTTCTTCAGTTTTCGCCCAATGGGGCTGTGACAAGTGTCACCTCCGAATTTGCTAGTTTGGTTGTGTGAAGGTGAAAATGCCTAATTATCCTAAGTTGGAATTTGAATTTTCTTTTATTTTATATTATTATTATATTTATTATTATTTATATTTATATATATTTATTTTAACTATATATATATATATATATATATATATATATATATATATAATATTATATTAAATAATAACTATTAAATATCAAACAATAGTTATAAACTATAAATCCAATGGCGCATTTTAATGTTTTAAGACATGGTTAAAGTCCGCATTAAATCCACAATTCCAAAGGTTCGAACTATATTTAAAAGGCATTGAAATGTCATATGGAAAAATATATATGGTATGGGGTGGAGGGCGAGTTTGAACCCGTGACCTCCCCCTCCCAAATTCTGTGCCTTACTGATGAGCCTAGGTATTGCAACTATAATGCTGCAACTCCTAGGGCTACCAGCTTTACTTATCAACCCAAGGTTCGTACAAACTTGGAGGTGACAGTGCTATATGCATAAGTAGAAGTGAAGGCCCTACCTGTTGTCATTGTTTGTCTGGAAAGAGACACCAGGGGTTCCAAGACAAACTTCTATAGGGTCAGAAGAAGCTTAATTCTTTGATGGAAGGAGAGAAAACCTATTCTAAGAGAGAGCTACTCTACTGTAGTAATGAAGAAAACTACATGAAATGCTAAAATTACACCATAACCTGAAAAACCAATTAAACAACTACGCTAAGCATAATTGCTAAATTAACACTAACCTAATGCTAGTTATCTAAGTTGCAGAAGTAAAGAACATCAAAACTAGACTAAGGTGTACCAAAGAAACTTAGGCTAAATCTAATTTCAAGTAGAAAAAGCAATTAGAGGTCGAAATCAGTGAAAGGAGGATGTGAGGGAGCAAGATTGCATAAGAACCATTGGATCAGTCGAGTGAAAGGAAAATGAATGGCAGATATTGGATCGCAGGAGGTTACGTAGATAGATGGGCGAACATGGTTAACTAACAGGATGAACGATGGAGATCTTATCGCGAAGGCTTAAGTGAATGGATGGACGAACAAGGGAACAAAGCAGATGAATGACGAAGATCTTGTTGCAACGGAATGGTGAGTGGATGGACGAATGAGGTTAACAGGAGATGAATGGCTGAGATCTAATCATGCGGGTGAAGTAAAGAGAGGACGGATGAGGCTAACAGGAGTGATGAACATCTAAGATCTTATCGTGCAGGTGAAGTCAAGATATGGACGACAAAGATCATATCGCGGGGAAAAGAAATGTGCGGAAATGAGGGAGTGGGTTTCTAAGGCAGTAAGTAGTTTCTCGCACGCCCTTCAGGATGTAAGCAGTATTTGGAAATTTCATGCGATTAGCCTTACTGCATGACAAGTAGCACGAAGAAACCACTTTTCTCACATGCTCTCAGGCGGATAATGTTCGTGCACTAATCCGTGTGAGATTGTGTGATAACCATTGGATTAGGTGGGGCTGATGAACGATGGATATCGACCAAGCTAGTTGGCGATCGGGTGAAGCAACAACCGTTGGATCAGGTAAGTCATATCGACAGTGGGGGTTTAAAGCACCTAAAGTGATCGGGTGATGCAATAGGCTATAGCCATCGGATCAGGCGAGGCAGATCGATGGTGCAGACTTAAAGTTCATAAAGTAAGTCGTGGACTCCACACGAGGCATCAATTGGAGAAAATAACGAATCAAACGGTGATTGTGAAGGTTTGTTGGTGACAACACGACAAGGAAGCAATGCATGAGGAACGTGCTGGAGGTGGTTTCAAATGAAAATGGCAGAGAAAACCAGTGTGGGTGAACAAATAACTGCATTAAACAACGAACTCCATAGCCCATGTGAGAACCAGAGACCTGTGTTTTTGGGGCTGCTAAAGGGTCTCTTCCTCAAGTCATGGTCCTAGAGGGACGAGATGAGGCCGAGACACCTATGCACAACCTGCTAGGATCTTTTTTGCCTAGCTAACTTGTAAACTGAAATAAGGCACAAATGGAAGTAAACTATAACACAACCGATCTACTCTATGCTACTGTAATGAAAATGTAGTTACTTAAGCAAATAACCAGAAAAACCATGAATCCTACTTAAGCAACTGAATAGAACCAAAAAGCTATTTAAACAAATAAACAAAACGAGGAAGTTATTTAAGCAAATGAACAATGAAAACTAGGAAACTATGCTAGCATACATTTACAGTAAAGAGGAGCTTTGTCTACTTGGGTCGGGCCCTAACCCAAGAGCTTCAACCCTTAGAGTTAACTCAGAGCTGGCTTAAACATAACTCATTCTTACTATAAAAGCCATGGATTACAAAGAAAAATGTCACAAGTCTTTGCAGCTCAGAAATAAAACAGAGTTTTATAATAGAAGTCTGAATCCTACTAAGGTCCTAAGCCTCTCTATTTATACATTTGAAGTCTCTAACAAATTCCTTCCCATTAGGGAGGCTTGGCCTCTAATTCAAGAAAAACTGGTTTCTATCCTTTTCACTTGCTCGGCTGTCTTCTAGTCTTCAAAGTGATGGCTGTTTGCACTCCGAGCTGGTGGATGAATATTCGAATGGAGGGGTAGTAAATGAGGAGGATTTTCCTCCTATAATTACTCTCCCTTGTTTCGTTCTAGTTTTACCAATGTCTTTGCCATAGTTCCTTGCTTTTATCCTTTATACCTACATTTTCCTTGATTTTATCCTGTATTCCTGCATCTCATGCACATTAGACCACAAAGCAACATATCCAACTCTAACTCATTCCATAAATAAAATATAATCAAAAGTATGCAATAAGTTGTGAGAATAGTTGGTTTGACTAAGCTAGGAGGTGAATTAAGGCCAATTAAGGCCCATATAATTAATCAATGATGAGGCACATCATCACCCCCCTACTGAAAGTGTTGCTCATCATCTAAGCAACTTATTCAATGTCCATGTCCTTCATGGCTCTGGTAGCCTCTTTGGCATCCTATGCTTCTGTTGTGGTCTCTTCTTCTTGTTCATAGAAGTCTGCTTTCCTTTCTACTTCCTCCGACTGCCTCTTTTCCTCTTCTTCTTTTCTCCCTTCTAGCATCCCTAGGGGTAGTGGTGGACTAAGTTTTTAGGCTTATCCGATTGACCTTCAACCTTTGGATTGACTGCTCATACATAGGTGTCTTGTTGAGTGCTTTTCTCAACCTTTGAGGGGAGTGATATTCTTTGATCTTCAAGCTATGTGGAAGTTTGTTCCATCTCCTTTAGTAGACATGTATATTATCATTTTAGTAGCCTAAACATATCCTCAAAATGTGAAATTTCTTGCTCTTGGGCAGCAAGATATCTAAGTGCCAGTTGAGGATCATTTGCAATTAGATTATGGGTGCTGATTAGGGCCATGGGGTTTGATTGTTCAGCTCTGGTAAAAATAGGTTTATTTTGCTCTCTAGCCAATATTATTTTCATCTCTGTAGCCCTTGACTTCTCATGGTTCATCAATGATGCCAAAGCCATTAATTGTAGATCTCCTACCTCTGCATTAGGGTCCCAAATATTCATATCTGTGAGGGCCATGTTATGCAAGTAAAACTCAACCAATTTGGCCCCATCCTTTAGTGCACTTTGATCACAAAGATCAATAAATTGTCTGCAGTCCTAAAATGGCATGGTGCTCCTTTGTGCTAGTGTTTTAATCTGAAATTGCAGCCATTGTTCTATGATGTAAAGAGCATAGGATTTAGCTGGCATCCTACACTGGATGGCCTCCAAGGAGAGACTAGAAATATATGCTAGTTTGTCTTTCTTTTCCTGCAGTTGTCCACTATATTTTTCTTATCTTCTTCCTTTTGTTGTTCTTTTGCATCTCCATCAGTTTCTTCCTTTATTTCCTCCTCTCGTGTCAACATCATCCTCCCTGTCTTCTTTCAACATGTTAATCTGTATTAGTTTATTCTTCACCCATCTCATCCCCATCTAGCTCTATATCTTCTTTTTCTTGTTTTGCCTCCTCCTCACTAACAAGAGGACTAACATCATAGATGAGGGTTTTGAAGTCATCCTCTGCTGGTAAGTCTCTGAAGACTAACCATTTTATAGGTATCTTGATGTTTTGGAGGGCATCCTCAATGAGGATCCTAATCAAACCATGGTGAGCCAACTGTTGGGAATTCCCTTCCTTTACTTTGTTGCTGGAGTCTATGAGTGATTGCATCAAGAAATAGGGTATGCTGAGTCTCTGGTGAACTGGTGTTTCTACCCCAAATCCTAATTCTTCAAGCATTCTCAAATGGTTGCCATAACAATACTGTATCTATGGACTCTTGTATTCTCTTTTGACTTATTAAAGAATTTCCTTTTTGCCACCTTTTCACTTATAAACCAACTACCTCTTAACCTTTACAACTTTTGATCAAATGATGCATATGAGTGAGTGAGTGGGATACTTACCTGTGGTCTTGATGCCATGCTGGAGTTGTCAAAGATCATAGGTGCTGTTGATGGTCATTATTTTTTCCTCCTCTATTGTCTGCTGATGGTTTCTTGGCTTTTGGAGGTGTCTGTGACTGGAGATTTGATGCTGTTGCTGCTGTGGAGCTCCTGTATTACCACTTGGCAACGTTTGGTGTCCCCCTTAGAATTTATTGATCATGTTGATGGCTAGTTCTGTGAGGATGCTGTAATGAATGCACAGAGGGAGTAGGAGTGTATGTGAATGCAAGGATGATGGTAATGGTTGAGATGATTTTGTAGAAAACACAATCTTCACCTGAATTGAAGCAATGAAGTGAAAAACAATGGGTTTGATGGAGGGATGCATGGTAAGGAGTGGAGGAGATGAATATATGTGAGGTAGGGTTCCCTTTGGATCTTTTATTTGCTCCTTGATTGTCTTTCTTACCCACCTGCAAATAACAATTATGATTTTTTCTTTTATTCTATATATATATATATATTTTAAAAACACCTAGGCTGCTTTAGAGAGGTTTTCACCCTAGATATCTGCCCTGGGCACCTCAAGGAAGGTTTTCACCCAAGGATTTTCTTTTTTCTTCATTTTTTCTCATCCTTGGGCAGCCTCACAAGGTTTTCAACCCAAAGATGGGACTTAGGCGCCTCATGGAGGTTTTCACCTGAATCCTTATTCTTTTTTCTTTTTCAGTGTCCTAGTGAGGGAGGAGTTGGAACTTGCTCCACCATCATCACTGTCTTATTGATATTGTCTATGAACTCTTGTTTTGATAAAGGCCTCTTGTACATTTTCAATCGGTGTCCATTAACTACCAATGGAATAGCTTCTTCATCAACAGTTCTGATTTGCATTGAACCATTGTCATGGCATCTTTACACCAGATAAGGTTTGAGCCGTCTTGTCCTTAGCTTGCCCTTGAAGTCTTTATACCTTGAATCATATAACAATTCCCAATCTCCTTCTTGAAATTTCTTCTCCTTGATGTGCTTGTCATGCCAGATCTTCCTCTGAATCTAAACTATTTCTGTATGTAGGAGGGCCTGCATTCGAAATTCATCCAAGCTAATCAAAAGTAACAACCATTCTTTCTGTGCATGAATGAGATCCAAATCTAGTTGGTCTACCATCCTCAATGTGTTATATTCAAACTCAATGGATAACAAAGCCTTTTCCCCATATACCAGCTCATAGGGTGTAAATCCAGTGGTGGTATTCCATGCTGTATTATAGGCCCATGTGGCCTCAACTAGTCTCTCTGCCCAATCCTTCCTGCTGCTGCTCACCACCTTGGTTAAGATGTTCTCCAGTGCCCTATTGGTCACCTCCACTTGCCCATTAGCTTGTGGATGATAAGGAGTGGAGGTCCTATGCTTGATTTTGTGATGGCTGAGCAGTTCTTCAATCATGCTGGAGGCAAACTGGCTGCCTTGGTTTGTGACTAGCTCTCTAGGGTACCCAAATTTGTAGAATATATTCTCCTTTAGGAAATCAACCACCTTTTCTTCCGTTGCTACCTTAATTGCCTTGGTTTCAGTCCACTTAGTCAAATAATTAGTGCACACAATGATGTGCTATTTTTTCTTTGAAGTAGGGTTGATAGGCCCAATGAAGTCCATGCCCCACTTGTCGAATGGCTCGAAAGTCACTTGAGATTGTAGGGGAATTTCATCTCTTGGAGTAGGCTTTCTCATCCTCTAGCACTGATCACACTGACTAATATACATTTTCACATCTTGATGAAGAGTAGGCCAATAATAGCCTGCTTGCAACACTTTGAATGTTGTCCTCTTTGCTGCAAAGTGACCTCCATAAGGCCCGTCATGACAGGTCAGAAGGATGTCAAAGACTTCCTCTTCCCTTACACACCTTTTTAGGATTTGATCTGGGCCAAGTTGGAATAGATTGCCCCCAATCCAGGTGAAGGGGGCGCTCTTTCTGACTATCTTGCTCTTTTCTTTGGAGGGAAAGTTTGGTGGAAACTGTGTTGATACCAAATAGTTTTCTATATCAGCAAACCATGGGGAGAGAACTGAAATAACAAACAAATGCTCATCTGGTAACTAATCATCCACCATTCCTTCTTCACCTGTAGGCAGATTCATCCTAGATAGAAAGTCAGCAACAACATTTTCCTTACCAGGTTTATCAACAATAGTTAGATCAAATTGTTGTAATAAAAGCAACCATCTTATGGTTCTAGCATCCACATCTAGTTTATTCATTAAATATTTGATTGCAGCATAATCAATATGCACAAATGTTTGGTATCCTATAATTTAATGCCTAAATTTGTTCAATGAATGCACAACAACGAGGAGTTCCTTTTTGGCCACAGTATGGTTTAGCTCAACCTTTGATAGGTTCTTACTGATAAAATAGATGGCATAGGGAAATTTCTCCTCTTCTTGACCTAAGGCTGCTCCTATGGCTTTGTGTGAGGCATCAACATGAATATGAAAAGGGAGGGCCCAATTTGGGCTTCTAAGGATTGGTGCAGTGGTTAATTTACCCTTTAGAATGTCTAAGGCCTCTTGACAACTCTTTGACCATATAAACTCAGAATCTTTAGCCAACAACCCAAACAAAGGAGAGGCCAACTTGCTAAAGTCCTTTATGAACCTTCGGCAGTATCCACCTAACCCTAAGAAACTCCTGACATCTCTCTTCTTTTTGGAGGTGGGACCCTTTGGATGATTGCTATTTTGTTTGGGTCCACCAGTAGTCCTTGCTGAGATATTGAATGACCTAGCATAGTCCCTTCAGTCATTAAGAATTCACATTTTTCTGGACTGAGAGACAATTTCATTTCAATGAATTTGTGTAATACTTTGCCTAGGTTAGTCAGGGCTTCTTGGAAATCACAACCATAAGGTGTAAAATCATCCATATATATTTCTACTGCATCATGTACTAATTCAACAAAAATACTCAATACTACTCTCTGGAAAGTGGTAGGAGCATTGCATAGGCCAAAAGGAAGGACCCTATAGGCAAAAATACCCCAAGGATAGGTGAATGTGGTCTTATCGTAGTCTTCTGGGCAAATTTGGATTTGGTTGTACCAACTGAATCCATCTAGGAAAGAAAAGAACTTCTTCCCTGCTAGGCCATCTAGCACTTGTTCAATGAAGGGTAGGGGAAAATGATCCTTCTTTGTGGCTTTGTTCAACTCCCTATAATCAACACAAATCCTCCACTTACCATTTTTCTTGGGAACTAACACTAAAGGAGAGACCCACCCACTGTCTGAGATAGGGTAAATGAATCCTGCATCTAGAAGTTTTTGTAGTTCTTCTTTGACTATGTCTTTAAGAGTTGGATTCATCCTCCTTTGTGGTTACCTGACTAGTTTGCAACCTTCTTTGATGTATATGTGGTGAGTACACACTGAGGGGTGTACTCCCTTCATTTCCTTATAACTCCAAGTGAAGGCTTCTAGGTGTTCTCTCAACATGTTCAATAGCTTTTCCTCTTCTAAAGCAGAAAGAGATGGGTTAATTTTCAAAGTTCTCCCTATGCCAAATTCTATGGTTTTGACACATAGTGGGTTGGAATTGGCCAAACATAATTCAATTGGATTATTGCTCTGGGTTTCCCTTACTTCCTCTTCTAATGGTAATGAATTAGAAGTTGGACTTTGGAGCAGGTGTTCAATTAAGTCATCCTCATCTTGTTGTCCTCCTCCTATGGTTACTTCCAAAGCATAAAGCTGGGTAGAATAAACCTCATCTTCTTCCTCCTCCTCTAACCATAAAGGTAAATCATGCTCCAAGGTAGGTTGAGCAGGAGGGTATAAGACTAACTATTTGGACATATGCCCATTCTTGATGGTCATATTCTCAGCTCTGCAGCTAATGTAAGCATTAGCTATGGCCAACCATGGCCTCCCAAGGATGAAAGGGTAACTAGTAAGCTTAGCCTTAGGTTGGAGAACTAGGAAATCTTTAGGGTACTCCCAAGAGTTAATGGAGACCATCACATCCTCCACAATTCCCTCAAGGGTGACTGTGGAATGGTTTGCAAGTTGCAGAACTGTTGTGGTCTTTCTCAATGACCCTTGGAGGTTGAGATTGAGCATGATGTCCTTGGTCATCACATTAATGGCAGCCCCAAGATCAATTAGAGTGTGTAGGACAATAGTGCCATTAATGTGCACATCTACTATAGGGCTTCCAGGGTCCAAATATTTTGGACATATTACCTACCCCAGCATTAAGTCAGACAACTGCCCAATGACATTAATGGTAGGGGCATCCCTTTTTCTTCTTCCTGGAAGCTTGAAGCACTTCTCCTTAATCAATTTATTGTAAATGGGAACATCTTTGATTGCATGGAGAAGGGGGGTCTTTACACATAGATTTTTCAATTCTCCCAGAAGTTCAATTTATTTTGGGGTAGGTTGGAGTGGTTGGGTTAATCTCTTAGGAAAGGGTGGATTTAATTTAAGGTTGCTTTCCTCTCTTTCTTCCTCAACCTCCCTATGTGGAGAGGGAGGTTGGTTGTCTGGGAGAATTCTCCCGGATCTTAGGTTGATCTCCTGGATTCTACAACATAAGCTGGGTATGATGTCTCTCCACTGTATACTTGTGGATCTTGCCTATTGTTTGGGTTTGGATTTGGCTGGGCAGGCATCTGGGGTTTATTGGGTGAAGCAGAGTGCAGGAGTTGTGGTTGGGTAGGTGGTGGAGGCAATAGGGTTGGAACATTGTTGAATTGGGGTCTTCACCCCTGGTGTGGGGTATTCCATTGATGTTGTGGCTAAACATAAGGTTGAAATGACTGGTTGGCAGGCTGGGATTGATACTGAGATGCATAGGACCAAGGAGGGGGTGTAGACCAGGAAGGATGAGCAGGGGGTCCCCAAGAAGGTATAACTATGGTTTGGTTGGGCTTGTCATATGCATGGGATGACCCTTCCAGGCCCTATTGGTATGGTCTAGGCCTAGGAGGTCTCCTTTGGTTGATGTAGCAAAGATGCTCAGTGACCCCTTCAGCTCCTTGATATACAACTTTAGGTCTAGGTAAAGAAGGGAACTTGTTTGTGGAGTGGTTTTCTTCACCGACTGAGCAAATCTTAATACAATTTAATGGACATTCATTCCTAGGATGCCTCATGGTGCATCTACGACAAAATATGACCAAGGCTCTCTCTGCTCCTCTTTCTTCCTTTTGATGTTCATGGTGTCCAATTGCAAGGCAAGGGTTTGCAACATATCACTGTTGAAATATTCTAGCATATTTCTAATTTCACCCTTGATGGATAAGTTAGAGGATGATGTACTAGCCATAGGTTGACTACCCCTACCCTTTTTCCTGCCTGCCCTAGAATGGTTTCTAAAGACAGTATTAATATCCTCATAGGGTAATTGGTAGACATCTCCTCTTGCTACCATATGTAAGGTATCTAGAAGATCCTCCCTTACTCCTCTAAGCAAGACCAATTTTAGTGACTTAGGGTCAACTGTGCACTTGGCCCTTTTGTAACTGAGCTGGAATCTTTCTTCATAGTCTTCTAAGGATTTATCCTAGCCTATGGTCATCCTGAAAATCTCTTCTTTAGTATCCTTTGACCTACAATAGTCCCTATATTTTTTGTTAAAGGTTTGTTGCATTTGAGCCTAAGTTGTGATGCTATCTCCAGGTAAACTCATGAACCATCGCAATAATGCATCCTTGAGGGTAGATGGGAATAGTTTTAACTTTTGCTCATCATTAGTATAGTCATAGGTTCGACATATAACAAAAAAATCAAATAGGAAGGTGTCAGGGTCCTCTGTGGTCAAGCCATGGAAATGAGGTAGAGCAGAGGGGCTTATATTCTTCATCTTAGTGTCCCCATTGGTTTTCTTGATGGGGAAGGCACTCTCAGTTCTCTCTCTATCTCCCCTGTTATTTTGGTTTCCATCCATTGGTTCAGTAGGAATGGGTTCTTCCTCTTCTTCTTCCCTTGTAGGTTTTTCAAATATGTAAGGTTGCTCACCTAAAGGTTCTTCCACTTCACAATCACCGAAGAAGAGAGAAGGTTGACTGTTGGATGCAGTGGGGGTATTTGCCAAGAATTTACCTGAATTGTCCCTATTCCTACGAGGCAAAAAAGGAAATGTTTTTGGGTTGGTTTTTGTGAGATTTTGTCAAAGATAGAAAGTACTTGCAATGGAAAGGAAAGAAGATAATGACAACTGAAAGAAAGAAAGAAACTAGATTACTTTTGCAAAAATAAACTAATGGAAGAATACTGAAGACTAGAAGTAGAAGAAAAGAAAGTTGGAGACTAGAAAATAAAAGAAAGCGATAATTACTTCTACTTAAACACCTCCCCAACAATGACGCCAAAAAGTGATGAGCCTAGGTATTGTAATAATAATGCTGCAACTCCCATGGCTACCAAATTTACTTATCAACCCGGGGTTCGTACAAACTTGGAGGTGACAGTGCTATATGCACAAGTAGAAGTGAAGGTACTCTCTGTTGTCACTGTTTGTCTGGAAAGAGATCCCAGGGGTTCCAAGCCAAACTTCTATAGGGTGAGAAGAAGCTTAATTATTTGATGGAAGGAGAGCAAACCTATTCTAAGAGAGAGCTACTCTACTGCAGTAATGAAGAAAACAACATGAAATGCTAAACTTACACCATAACCTAACTAACCAATTAAACAACTATGATAAGCAGAATTGCTAAATTAACACTAACCTAATGCTAATTATCTAAGTTGTAGAAGTAAAGAGCATCAAAACTAGACTAAGGTGTAACAAATAAATTTAGGCTAGATCGGGTTTCAAGTGGAAAAATAAATTGGAGGTTGAAATCATTGAAAGGAGTACGTGAGAGAGCAACAATGCATAAGAACCGTTGGATAATTCAGGTGAAAGGCAAATGAACGACGAAGATTGGATTGCAGGAGGTTACATAGATAGATGGGAGAACATGGTTAACTAACATGATGAATGGTGGAGACCTTATCGCAAAGGCTTAAGTGAATGGGTGGACGAACAAGGGAACAAAGCAGATAAATGGTAGAGATTGTGTCACGAGGGATTAGGTGAATGGATGGACGAATGAGGTTAACATGAGATGAATGGTTGAGATCTAATCACGTGGGTGAAGTCAAGAGATGGATGAATGAGGCTAACAGGAGCGATGAATGGCTAAGATCTTATCATGCAGGTGAAGTCAAGAGATGGACGACGACGATCATATCGTGGGGAAAAGAAACGTGCGGAAATGAGGGAGCAGGTTTCTAAGGCGGTAAGTAGTTTCTCACGTGTTCTTCAGGCTGTAAGCAGTGTTTGGAAATTTCATGGGATTAGCCTTACTGCGTGACATGTAGCACGAGAAAACCACTTTTCTCGTGTGCTCTTGGGCGGATAACGTTCGTGACTAATATGTGCGAGATTGTGCGATAGTTGTCGGATCAGGTGGGGCTGATCAACGGTGGAGATCGGTCAAGCTAGTTGGCGATCGGGTGAAGCGAAAACCGTCGGATCAGGCGAGGCAGATCGACGGTGGGGACTTAAAGTTCATAAAGCAAGTGGTGGACTCCATGCAAGGCAACAATTGGAGAAAATAGTAAATCAGATGGTGATTGTGAAGGTTTTTTGGTGATCGGACGATGAGGAAGAAATGCATGAGGAACGTGCTGGAGGTGGTTTCAAATGAAAATGACAGAGAAAACCAGTGTGGGTGAACAAATAAATGCATTAAGCAATGAACTCCATAGCCCATGCGAGAACTAGAGACTTGTGTTTTTGGGGCTGCTGAAGGGTCTCTTCCTCAAGTCATGGTCCTAGAGGGAGGAGATGAGGCCGAGACACTTGCGCACAACCTACTAGTGTTATTTTTCACCTAGCTAACCTATAAACTGAAAGAAGGCACAAATGGAAGTAAACTACAACACAACCGATCTACTCTATGCTTCTGTAATGAAAATGCAGGTACCTAAGCAAATAACTAGAAAAACCATGAATCCTACTTAAGCAATTGAACAAAACTAGAAAGTTATTTAAACAAATAAAAAGAACCAGGAAGATATTTAAGCAAATGAATAATGAAACCAGGAAACTATGATAGCATACATGTACAGTAAAGAGGATCTTTGGTTGCTTGGGTTGGGCCCTAAACCAAGAGCTTCAGCCCTCGGAGTTAACTCATAGCCGGCTTAAACAAAACTCATTCTTATTATAAAAACCATGGATTACAGAGCAAACTATCACAAGTATTTGCAGCTCAGAAATAAAACAGAGTTTTACAATAGAAGTCCGAATCCTACTCAGGTCCTAAGCCTATCTATTTATACATTTGAAGTCTCTAATGGCTTCCTTCCCATTAGGGAGGCTTGGCCCCTAACTCAAGAAAATCTAGTTTCTGTCCTTTTCAGTTGCTCGGTTGTCTTCTAGTCTTCAAAGTGATGGATGTTTGTACTCCGAGCTAGTGGAGGAATATACGAATGGAGGGGTAGTAAATGAGGAGGATTTACCTCCTATAATTACTCTCCCTTGTCCCATTCTAGTTTTACCAAGGTCTTTGCCATAGTTCCTTGCTTTTATCCTTTATACCTACATTTTCCTTGCTTTTATCCTTTATTCCTACATCTCATGCACATTAGAACACAAAGCAACATATCCAACTCTAACTCATTTCATAAACAAAATATAATCAAAAGTATGCAATAATTTGTGAGAATAGTTGGTTTGACTTAGCTAGGAGGTGAATCAAGGTGAATTAAGGCCCATATAATTACTCAATGATGAGGCTCATCACTTACCATTCAACCAACAATGGACACATTTAAATGGAGGCCCCAACACTTGTATTTAATGTGATTGTGGTTTTTCCAATGACAGGGAAGGAGGGAGCGAGCCCTGTGGGCCAGCCCCCACCCCATGCGACCACATGCCAAAACCGAGGGCTGGGGCCAACGCTAAGCGTGCCCCTAAACCCGCTTAACAATTAATTAATACTAGTTAACATTAATTAATCTAAAGATTAAGCTGGCGGAGATTTTGGAGGGAACGCCAAATTTGGTGGAACTGCCAGTTTTGGTGGTGCTAAATTGGAGTTTCCTCCACATTTAGCGGGCTTTCCAAGGGAAAAATTAAATGAAGCATATCTTGCTCATTTTTCGACAAATTTTTGAAAATTAATAGTTAATTTTGGATGATTTCGACCTTTTGAAGACATTGGTATAGGTTTCAGAGGCATAGAAGACTTATACAGGTGATTTTTCCACAAGGAAGTTTATGGAAGCCTAGGGCCACCAGGGAAGGGGGTCATGCCCAGAGAAGCCAGAGTCAGTTTTCAGAGATCCAATAGTTATTTTTGGCTAATTTGGAAATTTTGAAGACATTGGTATAGGTTTTAGAGGCAATGGAAGACTTCTACAGGTGATTTTTGCACAGGGAAGTTCAAGGAAGCCCATAGCCACCAGGGAAGGGGGTCATATCCAGAGCAACTAGAGTTAGTTTTCAGAGATCCAATAGTCATTTTTGGCTAATTTGGACATTCTGAACACATTGGTACATGTATCAGGAGCCATAGATATTTGTAAACAACATTTTTGCCACATTGAGCTAATACAGAGGCCCAAGCAATGGAAGCTGGACCAAGGAGATGAATCCCAGGAGGGGTGAACTCCTTCATCAAAACACTGCGTTAATGTGTCTCTTTGATAGTTTGATGCACTGAACATGTTTTCTATTCATTATTATTTTTTGAAGCTATTTTTCTCATGAAGGTCTTGTTTAACTTAGGAATTTTACCTGTTTGTAGGCACCAATAACTAAGGAAACCTCAACACTAAAAGCAAGAAACAAGCACATGTTTATAAATCTATAATTGATATTAGCACAACAAAACTAATCATACAAAAACATATCACACATGCACTCCTGATGCAACTGGTTCTTTCTTGCTGTCTTTTATGACACAATATGATCTAAAGAAGTTGACTTTCAGGTCTTAATCTGTCATCATTGAAACAGAGATCAAGTTCTTCTTGATCCCGGGTACATACATCACATTTTTAATATATCTGATATTACCATCAGGCAACATCACCAAAATATCACCGTACCCCTTAATCTGATAACTTTTGTCATAACCTAAATATATGTTAGGGCCATAAGTAGTTTCTTCAAAATTTTCGAACCAATGCCTATTACCTATCATATGTGATGACGCGCTTGAATCTACGAACCATATTTCGACTTCATCCTCCTCAATAGCTAAGAGAACATATTTAGCTGCGAATAATTGAAGATCATGACTATGACCTTCATTGGAAAAGTGCCTTGTGTGCTTTTTCTATTTATTTCTAGCATCGTCTTCCTGTTTCTTAAAGCAAAACTTAGCTAAATGACTGGTTTTCCCATAGTAAAAGCATTTAATGTTAGATTTGTTACCATTGTTACTTGGAGACATACCTCTAAATGGTCTCTTCTGAAAACTGCCATTGGCTTTCTGTCCCTGTGGTTGTTTCCCTTTGTATGGCTTCTTCTTCACCATCAGAGCAAGATCGACACTCTGTGGTCTCAAATTCTGCCGCTGCTCTTCTTCCTGTATTAGGATTCCTGTTAGCTCTTCAAATGCAGGGGCTTTCTCCCTTGCTGACATGCCTATGATGAACATTTGGTATTCATCCGTTATCCCCTTCAATGTAATTATGACAAGATCGGAATTAGAAACCTTCTCCCTGATGTCACCCAATCCGTCCTTCAGTTCCTTGACCCTTGCAATGAATCCAACGATAAATTCATTCTCCTCCATCCTCATGGAAAACAACTTGCCTTTGAGTGACAAGACGCGATTGGTGTTCTATGTCTCGTAAAGGTTCTTGAGTGTAGTCCATATCTCATTGGACGATTTACAGTCTCTGATATGTGGGATAATATTGTCTTTAAAAAACATCTTCAATAAGACTTTCGCCTTATTCTCTCTTTTATCCCAATCCTATATTAGTGCTGCTGTACCTCCTGCTGAAATGGTCATCTTCTACTCATCACCACTAACGATCGACCATGCGCTTGATCCCTCAAGCAACGTCTGTAGCTTGAATTTCCAATGTGTATAATTGGTCCCATCGAGTTTGTTAGTCTCGTTGAGGTAAGATTCTGTGAAATTGTTCATTTTCGATTGATTGGATTCCAAATCCCTCTATCTTTAGTCGATTCTAACCAAGTGAACAATTACAACTACAATAAAAAAATAATAATCTCAAAACATACTAGAAACTTTGAATCGATCATAAATTTGTCTGATCTACCACCAATCTGCCCAATCTGCTTCCAATCTTACACTAATCTACCATGATCTCTGTGTTTGCAGCTCAGATTCACCACCAAATTGACAAAATATCAAGCTTAGAACCATAAAAAACACACCATCACCCTTTTTGCCTAAAAAAATGTGATTTTTGGGGGTGATGAAGAAAATCGCTCTAAGTAAAGATCACATCATCGTGGGTTTGACGTTCATATCCGCAACGATCATTGCTTCTGTCAGGTTGGAAAATGTGATGACTGATTTGTGCTTAACTTGAGGTATGCTGAGACATGTGAGAAAGATAAACTTCTCCTGTGAGTAAGGTATGTCACTCCCGACCACCTAGACTCTGAAAATGTGAGCATCGAGACTCCTCTGTTGCCGCTGGGGTACTGTAGCCACAAAGGCTCTGTAGCCACTAGGGTTGTAATGTAGCCAATAAGGCTTTGTAGGTAAATCAGACTCACCAGATCTGAGCTCTGATACCATGTTAGAAAAACTAGAAAGAAAAAAAAGAATTGAATTAATCAACAGCTCAAAGGTGGGAAAGCTGCACCTGGAGACTGCTAAAACTGGAGCATACACTCTCATGTTCAATTAATCAAATATGAGACAATAAATACATCTCAAAAGAATAGGGAGGTGAGAACAAACTCATACAACCTAGGAACTAATCCTAATTTAAGGAGTTACGTTACAACCATGTAACCATTTCTCCATTAATACAATATAATATTAATTATTTTCAACTCTGAAAAGATGAAACATTGCTTCCATAGCTGCAATAGAAGCGCTACAAGAATCCTCTAATGCTAAAGTTGTCATTTGAGGATTGAGTATGTTTTTTGAGCTATACTCTTATGCTAAGACGAAGAATCCCCATCATTCAATTGATTGGTTCTTTTAGATCCATCCAACGCTTTTACAATCAATGATTGTTGTTGAATCCCTAGCTATAAGTAGGACTGCAGATAAAGATAAGGATATTCCACCTACTAATGAATTGGAGGATGACCTTCTTAATATTTCAACGACAAAAGAGAAGAGTGCAGTTCAATGGATTGGTGTTGCATTAGCAACAAACTTGGCATCCATATCCATATTCAACAAATATGGATTTAACTATTCTTTCAAGAACTCCCCAAACAAAGGGAAGTCGAATGCAGTCCTTCAAAACAACCAATAGACTATAACATCAGAGGATCCTTCTACTGCACAGTAATTCATGAATCAAGCTTTCTCATACTTTATGTCTTCCAGAAGGTCCAATCCTCTATCCGTGATAAAAAATTTCAGGCAAGGGTTGCATTTTCATCTGTAGCTAAGACAAATAGTGATAGAAGTCGTAGTATTCCTCATAAAGGATATTTTAGATCAACTGTTCCTTTGGTGACCAGTGCAATGAAGCGCCAGTCTCTTGGCAAAACCTGTAAATCTTAACAACATAAAAGTTGTAAGTTTCTTTAGAATTAAAAGGTACTGACATTGGATGGATAAAAGGAAATGGAGTAAACGAGACAGTGGATCCGAATAAGTATCTCCAACGAGAATCACAGAGCTGGTTTTTGAAAGTTATAGAGGATGTATTGGATGTTGGGTTTCATGTGGAAAACATAGATTATGACGGTGCCTCTATAGCCAAAACTCAGTTGCAACAAGATAGTAGCCAAATTTTAGCAATGCTATCTCAATTTAAAAAGGTTAACAACTGGTTAGATCAACTTGGGCATAAAAAGGAAGATATGGAAGACACCAAGTTGGTAGAAAATATTGATCGTTTGAAGAGAAAAATTTATGGTTTTCTGCTTCGGCATGTTGAGTCTGCTGCTTCTTCTCTTGATAACCATGCCTGTGATTTCTAAGCAGGTTTGTTTCTATATCAAATTTCTCGCCGATAGTTAATTATGAATTTATTGGTTCTTGAGACCTTCATGAACCAAAATAAATAATAAATCTTGTAAACTCTTTGTAACTACAGAGGATCCTTTCTATGAGATTTTGTTTAATTAAAAAAGGAAAATAAGAGAGCCTGTACAGGTACATGTTTCTCATTTTTTTCCCAGAGCAGCTGTATTCTTTGCAAGCAAATCTTATTATCTTTTACTAGCACTAACTCTTGAGAATCTGGAAATTTTCAAACATTTAAAGAGAAATCTAACATTTTTTTTCTACTCTGAGAATGCATGGAATTGGTAATTTTTTTTGTATGGTTAGATCTTTCCTACAAAATGCAGGTAGTCTTACCTCGAGGGTTTTGCTATATGTTCTTTTGTAAACCTTTGTGAAACACGAAAAGAAGCGAACATTGCCCATGATTTAATTACACTAAGAGTGGAATTTATGAATACATGGAGAGAATGAGATTGGTGGTGCCTGCATCTCCATCATAAGGCTACAACAAACTCATCACCATAAATAATTTTTTTTTGCATTAACGCTCACTTGTGGCCCATCGCTACACATATTATTCGATTCATGTACAAGCCATGGTTTAGAAATCACTGTTAAAACAACTAAAACAAGTATAAATATCTTGTTTTTGCATCTGCCAAAGTGGTGTCACTGGAAGTTATATATTCCATTCAACCTATCTAACAAAACCAATTATCACAAAGTGAAAGAAAAAAATTGTAAAAACAAACCATTTTGTTCCATTAAAGCTTTTCTATTTCAGAATCTGAACTCCACTAATCTTTTTAAAATGTTACTTATGAATCCCTGCGGACTTATTATTCTAATTTATATACTCCGCAAGTTTATGTTGGAGGTATTTCTGTACAACAAACTTATTATTCTCAACTTATATCCTCCACAAGTTTATGTTAGAGGTATGGTCATATAACTATATTATAGGAACACTTCAAAGAACACAGTTTCCTGAGATTGTGTTTATAGTTACTGCTTAGCTAAGGTTCATTTCTAAACATCTTATCAGACAATTAAACATTCATCATCTTTGAAATTATAAATTCCTTACTGATCCAGGTGGATGTTGGTGGCCACCCACCTATCCCATTTGGACCCCCACAATTGTCTCTTTCAGCATTTTCAGTTTCCTTAATTGTAGCACAACTTACTATTTTTAGCAGTTTT
>APFE030485635.1:130867-143832 GCA_000404065.3 Pinus taeda
GTGTGTAAATCAGACTAATTCTATTATATTACAAAAAAGTTACAGTGAGTTACATCCGCCACCCTGAGTTGGCTACTTGAGCATTTTAACATTCTGAGACCTATACCAAGCCTGAGAAAAATGGAACTATGAAACTGTCCGCTGACGAGAACCATCCATAACTGAACCCCTGACTAGAACCAGCCAAAACTTAACCTTCCACTCCTTGCCATAGTGAGAGAGGAGCTTACAGACCCCAACATGACCGACATAGCTTGACATTGCCGACACAGACTTTAAAATCGACATTACAGACACAGGCTTTAAAAGCGACTTTAAAATTGAAATTACAGACGCAGATTGACTCTCATGACGGACTATTGAAGCTACAATAACGACCAAAAACTGAACCCAGAGGAACCATACCGCCCCGACCGACCGAGCCGCTTGCCTAGGTGCATGGGTTTGGTGGCTCCTCCACCGCTGGACTGATAAATGCACCTGGTTGCTCCTCCTCCACTGTACATCCATAGGAGTCTGAGTCTGATGCGCTCGTGTCTGTGTATGGCGCGTCTTCTCTCTCAGGCTCGCTTGGTCCGGCTCGTTCTCCCGCCACCGCACCCGTGGCTTCCAGAGGCTGTAGTCGCTGACCCGGAACAGGCGAGGGTGGCCGTGGTGCTGTATGGGCTTCTGGTCGAGCAACATGATCACATTTTTCAATGCGTACTGAGACGTAGTATACCGCATTGTCCAGCCGACACGGGATTCGGAAGCGGGTTGCCGGATGCCTCCCGAACGGACACACCCTGGCTCTTCCTCTTGCCCTTCCTCGTCCGCGCGCTTGGCGAGCTTCGGGTGAGCGGATTTCCTCCTCGGATGCTGAGGAGTGTGGCGATGATGCCCGCCCTTTGGCGCCTCCTCTGGAGCCTCCCCGTCTGCAAGCGCCACGCTGCCGCTCACGTGGCATCCTGTGAGAAACCTAGAACCAATTCTACCCAGAGATTGCAAATGTTGTGCACCACTGTGGATGCTGGACCCGTGCAACAGCTTACACACCAAATTACACACCAAATTCAGAAGGAGAGATGGAATATGAATATAAGCAGCCTTGCTTACCACCCTGGTCGAAATCCGAGCCCTTTCAGGAGCTGCGTGGAGTGAATTGCTTCCGGAGGGCCGAGTAGACCAGAACCAGAGGACCAAATCTCGAACCAGGACACCGAGGGATGGAGACGCCGCGACACTCAGAGCTTCTGGAGGTCGAGGGCGTTCGTGAACCATGCAGCTATCAGACTGAACGACATACCATGCTTCCACCCCCAACACAGAGCCACGAATTCCCTTCGAAACCGGGCTTAAAACCAGGGCCTCCGTAGTCGAGGGCCGAGGTCTGTGCTTGGGCTTGTGCCCCCTTGGTGCTAACATCCAAGAACCAGGCACCCCACTTACCAGCGTAACCAAACAGAACTCTCTGCGAACAGAGCTTCGCTCTCCTTCTCGCTGAACCCCTCTCATCATCGATCCGAGGCAACTGACCGATATACCCCTGCACCCGGTAGTTCTCCCTCCTCCTCCATTAATGCTGGCCGGACAAAATGACCGCCTTCTCGAGGCTTCGGGCCACTTGGCTCTAGCTGGCGGCCACTTGGCATTTAATGAGGCTGCCTCCTCCATTATTGCATCACATAACACCCGCATCCGGGGTATATAATTAATTAATAAATAAAGAAAGAAAGGAAATTAAATTTATTTGATTAATTAATTTATATCTTATTTAATTTAATTTTATTTATTATTACTTATTTTTAATTAATTGATTAAGTTTAAATTTTTTTGGGTTGAAACTATGCTTCTAAAGGTTTGGAGAGATTTTTCTATCTAATCATGGGGAGCCAGTTTCCACTAATCTCACTCCCATTGTCCCTGTTGAGGTTCTGAGGAAGCTTCATAATTTCAATAACATCTCTAATTTTTCTCTTTTGATAATGCTCCTCTCTTGCAATGATTCTGGCATCTTCTATACACACATGATGCTTGGTCTTGGATGAGTGTTCTGCAAGGGCTGATCTACGGGATCTCCCATTCTTAATATCAGCTTCGTGCTCTTTGAGTCTTATTTTCAGAGATCGTCCTGTTTCACCAATATAACTCTTGCCACATGAGCAATCAATCTTGTACACACCCTTGAGTTGTTGATGATCTATGTTATCCTTTACTGACCTCATCATTTGCCTGATTGTTCCACATTTTGTAAATTGAGTGTTTATGCCTTTCTTTTTTAAAATTTTTGCAATTTTAACTGTAATCCCCTAGATGAATGGGAGGTAAACTTTACCACAATTTTCTTTCTTGTTTTTCTGGGGATTCTTAGAGAGGACCTTATCTTGGGCTCTTTTTGTTATTTTAATATTACTTTTAAACCTAATAATCTACGAAGTAAATAATCTAATTAATTTAATTAAAAATAAATAATTAATCAATTATATAATAAATTAATATAATAAATTAATTAATAAATTAATATAATAAATTAATGAATTAATTAATATGAAATTAACTATTAATTATATAATATTCATAAATTAACTAACATACTAAACAAATAAATAATTAATATAATAAATAAATTATTACTAAAATATAATTAATCAATAAATTAATTAATAAATTGTATTCATTTTTATAATAATAATATTTTAATTTAATATAATTAATAATAAACAATCCTTATTTAATTTAATTTAATTTAATTTTATTTATGTTATTATTTTTAATTAATTGATTAAGTTTAAATTTTTTTGGGTTGAAACTGTGCTTCTAAAGGTTTGGAGGGATTTTTCTATCTAATCAGGGGGAGCCAGTTTCCACTAATCTCACTCCCATTGTCCCTGTTGAGGTTCTGAGGAAGCTTCATAATTTCAATAGCCTCTCTGATTTTTCTCTTTTGATAATGCTCCTCTCTTGCAATGATTCTGGCCTCTTCTAAACACACATGATGCTTGGTCTTGGATGAGTGTTCTGCAAGGGTTGATGTACGGGATCTCCCATTCTTAATATCAGCTCCGTGCTCTTTGAGTCTTATTTTCAGAGATCTTCCTGTTTCACCAATATAAATCTTGCCACACCAGCAATCAATCTTGTACACACCCTTGAGTTGTTGATGATCTATGTTATCCTTTACTGACCTCATCATTTGCCTGATTGTTCCACATGTTGTAAATTGAGTGTTTATGTCTTTCTTTTTAATTTTTTTTGCAATTTTATCTGTAATCCCTTGGATGATTGGGAGGTAAACTTTACTACAATTTTCTTTCTTGTTTTTTTGGGGATTCTTAGAGAGGACCTTATCTTGGGCTCTTTTTATGGCTTTCTTAATACTATAGAAGAATCAACTCCAATCCCATTCCTAGGGTTATGAAACAGGTCAAGAAAGCCATCACGAGAACAAACCTTGAGGATAAAATGAAAAAGAGGTTGATCCCATCCTGTGAGGTTATACCTCGAATCTATGGATTACCAAAAATCCATAAGGAGGGGGTCCCTCTTAGACCAATAGTTAACACCATTGGCTCCTCTACCTATGAATTAGCTAAGTATGTGGCTAAGATTATGAAATCTCTAGTTGGTAACACTTACTCCTTTATAAAAGACTCTAATGATTTTGTAAAACTTATTAAGAATGAAAAAGTAGATAAAGTTGATATTTTGGTGAGTTTTGACGTGGTTTCTTTGTTTACAAAGATTCCTCTAGATGAAGCTGTTCAAGTTATAAAAATAGCCACCGATCCTGAAACAACAGAACTTGTAGAAGTTTGTTTACGATCCACCTTCTCCAGCTTTCAAGACCAATATTATGAACAAATATCAGGAGTTGCCATGGGTTCCCCGCTCTCACCTATTGTCGCCAACTTATACATGGAGTACTTTGAAAAGAAAGCCCTTGACTCATACCCTTTGAAACCAACTTGGTGGAAAATATTTGTTAATGACACTAACTTAAAATGGACCTATGGCAAGGCTGAATTGGAGAAGTTCTTCAATAATCTTAACTCTATATCTTCCGAAATCAAGTTTACTATGGAGCTTGAAGAAAACGATAAAATTCCCTTTCTTGATGTCCTGATCATTAGAAAAGAAGATGGTACTTTAGGACACCAGGTCTATAGGAAGAAAACACATACCGAAAGCTATCTTCATGTTGACTCATACCATCATCCATCACAAAAATTTGGCGTTTTAAACACCTTGGCTGTTAGGGCTCTCAGAATTTTTGACTATGATCACCTAAATGAGTAAATTGAACACTTAACCTCTGTTTTCAGAAATCTAGGATACAAGGAGTTTAGTATTAAGAAAGCCATAAAAAGAGCCTAAGATAAGGTCCTCTCTAAGAATCCCCAGAAAAACAAGAAAGAAAATTGCGGTAAAGTTTACCTCCCATTCATCCAGGGGATTACAGATAAAATTGTAAAAATTTTAAAAAAGAAAGACATAAACACTCAATTTACAACATGTGGAACAATCAGGCAAATGATGAGGTCAGTAAAGGATAACATAGATCATCAACAACTCAAGGGTGTGTACAAGATTGATTGCTCGTGTGACAAGAGTTATATTGGTGAAACAATACGATCTCTGAAAATAAGACTCAAAGAGCACGAAGCTGATATTAAGAATGGGAGATCCCGTACATCAGCCCTTGCAGAACACTCATCCAAGACCAAGCATCATGTGTGTTTAGAAGACTCCAGAATCATTGCAAGAGAGGAGCATTATCAAAAGAGAAAAATCAGAGAGGCTATTGAAATTATGAAGCTTCCTCAGAACCTCAACAGGGACAATGGGAGTGAGATTAGTGGAAACTGGCTCGCCTTGATTAAATAGAAAAATCCCTCCAAACCTTTAGAAGCATAGTTTCAACCCAAAAATTTTTAAACTTAATCAATTAATTAAAAATAATTAAAAATAAGTAATAATAAATAAAATAAAATAAAATAAGATTAATTTAATTAATTAATAATCAAATAAATTAATAAATAAATAATAAATAATTATTAATTATTATATAAATTAATTACTAATTTCTTATATTAATTAATTTATGATTAATTTATATTAAGTAATAATAAATAAATAAATAAATAATAAATTTAAGTATGTTAATTAATTTATGAATTATTTATATTAATTAATAAATTAATTTATCATATTATTAATTATTAATTTATTATATAATAATTTATGAATTAATTAATATAATGTTTAATTAATTATATTAATTAAAATTAATTAAATTAAAATTAATTAGATCACTTACTTCTTAGATTATTAAGGTTTAAAAAGTAAATTAAAATATAAATATTAAAAATAGAAACTAATCTATAATAATGGAATAATAGATTATATAAAAATAAAATAGATTATATAAACTTATCTCATTAATTTAATTAGTTATAAGGGATTAATGATTATTTTATTTAACAACAATCAAACAAATAATAAATAATTAAAATAGAATAATTATAATCAAAAGTAATTAAAATAAAATAAAATAAATAAATAAAATAAAAAATAAAAATTAAAATAAAAATTAATATATGTAAGGGTCGGCTTATATATAAAATTTTCTAGGTTTTTGTATATATACTCTGGTTGGAATATTCTTCTCTCAAAATAACTGTCATTCATATTCTATCAATTTCGGTCCTGATGATGGACCCCCTTTGGGGTTCAAAACATCGACATAAGAAACATAATACTGTGGATAATCTGGATCATGCTACTCCAAAGATGTGGATCATTAACTATGCACATTCAAAGGAGAAGAATCATGGATGAGAGAATTTTGAGAGGATTTGTATCTTATATTTTTAGGTGATTGGTTATAACCACAAGAGATAAATGTGGATTTAGGAGAGATCTAAGGATCTATATTGATTGAATAGTCATCCTCAATTTTTGTATAAATAGGAGTGCACCCTTTATACAAAGGGTTGAAAAACTTGTTAGAGGTTAAGGGTAGCTAGTGGTTAAGTGTTAGTGTTAGTGCTAGCTGCTAGTTGGAGGTTCCAAGTTCCATCCAAGATGTGACGTGTAAAGTGAGGAGACAAAATTCTTGTAATATATTGTAACTTCATTTTATGAAATACATACTGTCACTTTGATCTCCATGATATGATGATAGTTGTTTAGTGTGCTTGCTGAGGAATGGAGGGCCACCATCAACCACAGTTTGCACACCTTCGTACATATTGGTAACATAATATAGTGATGTTATTTCATTTCTTTTCAGCAAGTGTGTTTTCATTTCAGCAAGTGTGAGTGTGATTTCAACTTTGCAAGTGTGATTTCAATTATGCAAGTGTAGTATGATTTTCATTTCAACAAGTGTGTGTGTGATTTCAATTCAGCAAGTGTGATTTCAATTCTGCAAGTGTGATTTTCATTTATGCAAGTGTCGCGTGACTTCAATTTTGCAAGTGTGATTTCATTTATGCAAGTGTGGTGTGATTTCATTTATGCAAGTGTTATTTCAGCTTTAAGCAAGTGTTATTTCAGCTTTAAGCAAGTGTCATTTCGTTTATGCAAGTGTGATTTCAATTTATTTATGTTTGGTTTGGTTTAGATTGATTTAATTTGTTTTGTAATTAGTTTTAATTGCATTAAATTAATCTATTCTGATAAAAAATCATCTAGTACATATAGTATACGTATACCTTGTTAGTTCTATGGACCCCGAGTTGATAATTAATGACAGGGATTTAAATTACAATTAAATCACCCAACATTTTGGCATCATTGTCAAGAAGGTATACATAGGTGTTTATTTTGAAAGTTTAGACAACTCATTATAGTTGCATTCATTCTTAGATGCATGGTGAAAAGCATATTAAAATAATTTAGGATGCATATTAGATTTCAATAAATTTTCAAAACTATGGACTAATCTATGTGTACGACAGGAATTATCAACCAGTTGGAGTAATTGACAGACCATTAAGAATTTGAAGAATGTTCTTCCAAGGAATTTCTTGAATCTTAGCAACAACTGGGATATCTACCTCTCAGGAAGAGTATATTTGAACTACATGTAGAAAATTTACTATCTCTCCACCTCCACAAGAAGACATTCAAGTTTCTTTTGATTCCTCTTGTCAATCTATTGAAAATACTAAAGAATCATGCAATACTTTTGATGGGGAGAAACCACTAGAATCTAAGGTTGAGGAATGCATAATAGAGGAGGATATTCAATGTGATCTAAACCAAGAAAAGAATCAAGAATTTAATGACCTTATTGAAAGATGGTTCCAATCAAGGATCAAGTCACATCACTCTTTCATTCTTCCTTCTTAATTGTATTATCAAAACAACTGGTCATTCATGCTTTGATGTGTTTTAATGCATGTTTTTTAGAACTAAGCATGAATACACTGTTAATTCTATTAAGCACATGGTTACACTGGAAATATGCATACACTTGAAACAAATTTTCTATTTCCAGTAGAGTACGATAGAATCGATGAATAAAAACCAAGTTTTTTTTTTTTTTTTTTTTTTTTTTTAAGTTAGATTTTATTTTATTTTCAATTGTATTTATTACTGGTGCAGTAAGAGCCACCAAACTCACTAATCAATTGCAGAAATATGTAGATAGAGAAGGAATATTTGAGAAGAAGAAGACAAATAGAGTTTTGAGAGCCAAAATTTGAAGTTAGAGATCAAATCCTTTCATTTTGTCTTTTAAATTTCATATTCCAAATGAATAAAGGATTTCAATATTATTAAGTATGCTCTATTCTTGTGCTCTCCGTGCCCTGGAGGATCAGAAAAGAAAATTGAACAAAGTTAGTTTTAAAATTTTACAATAAAAATTGGGTAAGAGATCTAAATTCATACTCAAAAGTATAATTACATGCTTTTACAAAGCTCGAACAGAAAAACTGATGTCTCCAATGGATCCAACATTGTCAAAAACCCCTATTTTGACTCTTTTTGCACCTCATTTAGCCAAAATTTGAGTAAAATATCATTGTTTCAAGTTTTTGCCCAATTTTGTTGTTAATAATCCTACAATTCGACCCAAACCCGACCTGTGCACCCCGAACACAGAAACTACACGAAAACCTGGCCTACATTCTCGATCAGTGGTCGAATTTGTAGGACGGTTAAAATCCACATTTAGCCCGAGTTTCGAAAATCTTGGTCACATAGGCACCATATAACTGTATTGCGTGCTGAAAATCAAGGGCTAACGGATTTCCGCCTCTTTCCTCCACGAGTGTGGTCATATGCGGGTCATTTGACCCGGAGCTAATCGCCAATTCTCCGCCATACCCTTTATCCTTTTGTGCCAGTCATATTACAGTTTCATAGGACCGTGGGTCGAGCTAAGGCCTAGCCCTTGGCCCTCGCCTGTGGTTCCATGACGCTGGAGTGGCCATGGGCTAGGGCTTAGCCCACCCCCTCCCCTAAAAGCGTGAATGGTTAAACTTTAAATATATGATGGGTCATATTGTTAACAAGAAACACGTGTGGGCGGATTGGTAAAGGCGCTTTGCTGGTATGTTAGAGGTCGTGGTTTCGATTCCCATGGAGGGCGGTTTGACCTTAAATAAAAATTTTAATCCACCACGAGGAGGCCATGTGGCAACCAATGGTTCGCCCACATGGCACTCTCTCGTTGGGCCACCACAACAAACTTTGAATCAATAAAAAATAGCCACATGTTAATGAACCAACTTGTGACAACTGTCAATCACTCATTGGCTAATGAAGGTCTAGTCAACTTGCCAAGTCATGACCTAGTCAGTGTACAGATTGCTGACTGGGCATTCCTGCAACTTAAAATTCATTTTTTTAGCATTTTCCTAAAACAAACAGAACATGATTTCGAGAGAACCCGAAGTTATATTTCAGCGAAATGAATTGCATTGGATTTAGGGTGACGAGATCTACGCTTTGGCATTGGTTTCAAGCTGATCCAATAATTTTGAATTTTGAGCATTTTATTGATCCACGAGATCATGGACAAGGGTGGAGTACTATAGAAAAAGGGAAAACGCAGTGAAAAACTTATAATTTTATAAAAACATGCAAATATTAAAAACCTAACTATGATAATTGACAAACCACCATCCGAGTCTAATTGCAAGTTGTAAAGCGACAAGGCAATGCAACGATCCATGTTTTTGATAGCTGCAGAATCGACACAATTCAGTAGCTTATGAAAATTTGGTTTATGGTCTATTGATGAAGCATTAAGTGTGTGGAGAAGAGGTCTCAAGCTCAAAATTGGTTAGGAACACAATGAAGAAGGTACTGCCTTCTAATCAGGTAAAAGGGCATTTAATTTTTTGTCCTTGAATTTGTTTTATTAGTATTATTTATGAGTTTTTTATGTATATATCAGATGAAGAGAGACTAATCTTCTCTCTCTTTATAGTCTTACATTTTATTGCATAAATTGTTAAGTTTTTGTAGGTTTCAGGATGATGAAGAAGATCGTCATATGCACAAGTACCTTTTTAAAGATCAGGTTTCAGAAGAGAATGATCATTCCATGTTAGATCAGACCCATTACACCATTACTACTAAACATATACCAATTTTACCATTTTTACACATTTTAAACTTGCAGTCGATCCATAAAATTCCATCTCCTTACTACCAAAAAATCATTTCCTTTGCAATCTTCATACTTTCCTGCCTCATTTTCACTCACCCTTGACCCAAAAATAAAGTCATTCAGCTCCCTTACAAAGCTGAGTTAACCCATTTTCCTTTTCCTTCCTTTCAAATAAACATTGCTTCAATGCAAATATTTCATCTATAGTCCTTCAAAATATTATTTTATACTCACGTTAGATGATGGAGGATTCATTAAGGCCTCCCTTCTAACAAGATTTGACCCATCGATTTTGACACTTCATCTAGGATCAGAGTAGAGATATTTCTGGTACTTTGAGGATTGCATGTCTTAATGGCAAGTTCTCTCGCCAATTAACATTGAGAATACATCAATGTCCCCTATTTGTCGTATCTTCTATGTGACTCGACTACGACACATCTATTTGTACTTAGTAAGATGTACTTAGGCATCTTGACTCTCATTGACATCAATGCGAGTAGTCTCGTGTTGGTTCATGACATCCATTAATGGCCAGTAATCCAACAACTTCTTTTCTATGTTCGACATTGACACATCTATTCACATAGATAAGAATTATGCCACTGAGTGGAACAAATGAAGACTACATGATTTCAACAGTTTGCATCAGGACTTAATTTAGAATTCAACATCCATAGCAATAAAGATTCCAATCTCATCCTCTATTCATACAAGCAAGAGAAAGAAAAAGCAGATTAGATTCTTTTACTTCACATTCCATGATCCAAAAACAACAACCACAGTCTTCTATATACACAACTTGTCCACTTTTCAGGTAAGTGAAGGTATGTTGTTTTCTAATTTTTAATCCATGTAATTCCTTAAATGCTAAAATTGTAATTTTGGAAAATACATCATTTCATTTATATTCCGTTTCTCATTTGCCAAAAAATAAAAACACCTTTAATTGGGGGGAAGGGATATAAATTCATATTCACATTTCATGCCACATCACATTTCGTTTCATCCTAACCAACATATTTTTCCCAATCAACTATTATTGCACTTTGATCCAAAAGTTTATATGTTTTGCAATGATCAATTGATGAGCACATTAAACGGCTGACAATCACCATGGGACTTAAAAAGGAATTCTCAATGTTTTCAAGTATTTTGTTGCAACAAAAATAACAAAGTATTTTTACACAAGAACCAATACTCATAAAATTTTGGTTGTCACACAAGAACCAACCATAAAAAATATCTGTTGCAATCAAATGTATTTCAAAGTACACTTTGCAAAAAGAATCAAAATTGTCAAATGATATGATTATGTAAAGTTAAAAGAGAATCAATATAAATCCAAGTCTCATATAAAAGCAAAAAATTTCAAGAAGATAAACTTATGATTAAGGAAATCAATGCAATAGTTGCATGAGGACATGCAACATCTTCAGTTGGGGGGTACGTTAGGCCTCCAAAATGTCATCCACTTTTAACCACATTTCCATCATTTCACCCTTATTCCGTAACTCTATAGCCCCATAACCTTACAATAAGTAACCATTTTCATAATTGCATGGGTTTATCATTATTATTTTCCAAGTCATTGATTTTAAGTATTTTAAGAGAATTTGTGATTAAATATTAGGAAATTAACATGTTTTCATATATATATATATATATATATATATATATATATATATATATATATATAATAGATATATCTAAAAGTGTTTTGAGTTTTGTGATATTGTAGGCCTACTTGGAGATTCTAGAAGGGTCTTATTTGGCCACCCAACCACAAATTCGAATTTTAAATTCCAACTCATGAGGATTTGTGGAATATTTGTAGAAGATGTGGATAATTAACTATGCACATTCAAAGGAGAAGAATAATGGATGAGAGATTTTGAGAGGATTTGTATCTTATATTTTTAGTTGATTGGTTGTAGCCACAAGAGATAAATGTAGATTTAGGAGAGATCTAAGGATCTATATTTATTGATTAGTTATCCTCAATTTTTGTATAAATAGGAGTGCACCCTTCATACAAAGGGTTGAAAAAGTTGCTAGAGGTTAAGGGTAGCTAGTGGTTAAGTGTTAGTGAGAGTGTTAGTTGCTAGTTGGAGGTTCTAAGTTCCATCCAAGATGTGATTTGTAAAGTGAGGAGAGAAAATTCTTGTAATATCTTATAACTTCATGAAATACATACTGCCACTTTGATCTCCACGATGTGATGATAGTTGTTCAATGTGCTTGCCGAGGAATGGAGGGCCCCCATCAACCACAATTTGCACACCTTTGTACATATTGGTAACATAGTATAGTTATGTTATTTCATTTCTTTTCAGCAAGTGTGATTTCAATTATGCAAGTGTGATTTCATTTATGCAAGTGTGATTTCATTTTTAGGCAAGTGTGATTTCATTTTCAAGCAAGCGTGGTTTTCTTTATGCAAGTGTGATTTCAATTTCTTTATATTTGGTTTGGTTCGGATTAGATTGATTTAATTTGTTTTGTGATTCGATTTAATTGCATTAGATTAATCTATTCCAATAAATAATCATCTAGTACATATACTACACGTATACCTCGTCAGTTCTACGAACCCTGGGTTAACAATTAATGACAGGGATTTAACTTACAATTAAATCACAGAACAATATACAATGACCAATAAAAATATCATTGGATGCTCAAAGAATATTACTTTTATGAGCTTCTTGTTTTAACCTATGAAATGACTTGAGCATTGCTTGATAAATTTTCTTTATACAATGAAAAAAAGATACCTAAATTTCAAAGGAACTTCAGGTAGTAGCCAAATTTGGCTAGAGATTATTGTGAGCCTAGTGTTATATTCAAATGCACATCTCTTTCTCAATTTTTTTTTTTTTTTCATTTTTCTTTTCTTTCTCATTATTGGCAAGGAGCTCAATGAATTTTTTATTTGATCTAGTGTATGAGGGAGTTCATGGATGCATTTTCTATGCTTCTTGAGTGAAAAGGGTTTCCTTACCTTCACTTTCTCTCCTTATATTTTCCATTGATTGATTCCTGTCCCACCTTGGTACTTCCTCCATTTCTAAAATGTCATATAGTAAAGCGCAGGATGTGGAGTGTGTAGGAAGGGGAAGGATACCATCATTACTATGGCATTGTTCTAGGACATTTATGTTAATGTAGTTTTTTTCTTAAATTTAATCAACTGCTACTATAGAAAGTCAAATGTTGATTGTATTTAGTTGTCCATATATTTCTCTTGATTATTTCCTTCCATATTTCCCTACTCCTCCTATCGACGTTCCTTTGCACCTCTCAGTGCAATTGCTAATTTCATGTTATGTTAAATGTTAAATAAGAAGTTATGTTA
>APFE030485635.1:144652-166875 GCA_000404065.3 Pinus taeda
TTGAGTTTTTTGGGGTATATTTTCGGTCAAAATTGTTAGAAATTTAAAATGCATTTTAAATAACAAAAAAAAATAATTTGTTTTTATTTTGGATTTTAAGCCTCTGTGGAAGTTTTTTGTAGCTTCATGATCTGGATTATCCACAGTTTCTAGTTCATTCTGCCGACGTTTCAAACCCCAAAGGGGGTCCATCATCAGGACAAATTAGATAGATAGAAAATGAATGAAAGATTATTGAGAGAAGGAGCCATGCGCCTGGATATAAATAAACCAAAGAACCCTAATTTATAAGGGCTGACACATGCTTTCTAATTTTTATAAAAATTTTTGTTATTATTATTATTCTTTTTAATTAATTATTTAATTGTTCATTA
The DNA here is from genome assembly GCA_000404065.3 of Pinus taeda. Classification (NCBI taxonomy): domain Eukaryota; kingdom Viridiplantae; phylum Streptophyta; class Pinopsida; order Pinales; family Pinaceae; genus Pinus; species Pinus taeda. Next base: position 145,027 of record APFE030485635.1, read on the forward strand.
TTAGGATCAGGTTTAATAACTCTAATTTATTTTATCTATTATCTTGGTTTTTATTTAAATTGATTAATATAAATTTAATTTATAAATATTTTAATATTTAAAATTAATATAAATATAATTATTTTATTTTTATATTTACATTAATATAAAGTATAAATTAATTTTTAAGCATTCCTTTTAATAATCAATAGATTAATAATTAACAATTAATTAATTAAAAGCCAATTTATTAATTAATTAATTTTCTATTTTTTATTTATAAATTAAATACTACTTCATTTAAATATTTATTGTAAAATAATATAATTAAATTAATAAATTTTATTAATTAATTTAATTAGTCTCCAATAAATTCAATTAATTAAAATCTAACTAAAATTTTTATTTAAAAAAGAATTTCCTTTATAATATTTAAAGCTTCTAATTTTTATTAATTAAAATTATTTTTATTTATTATTTATTTAATTAAAATTTAATTTATAATTAATTGTTTTGTTAAGAAATTAAGACCATTAAATTAATTAATTTAATAATATAATTAATTAAATTAAATAATTTGGCATTAATTAATTAATTAATAAATTAATAAAGCAAACCTTCAAAAAAGAAGGCCCTTTTTGTTCTTATGCTTCCAAGAGTCCCGAGGGGTTTATTTGTCTGATCAGGGGAAGCCAGTTTCCACTGATTTCACTTCCATTGTCCCTGTTGAGGTTCTGCGGAAATTTCATGATTTCAATGGCCTCTCTGATTTTTCTTTTATGATAATTGTCCTCTCTTGCAATTACCTTGGTGTCTTCCAAACACATATGATGCTTGGTCTTGGATGAGTGTTCTGCAAGGGTTGATGTACGAGATCTTTCATTCTTTATGTCAGCCGCGTGCTCTTTTAGCCTTGTTTTCAGAGACCGACCTGTTTCCCCAATATAACTCCTACCACATGAGCAATCAATCTTGTACACTCCATTGAGTTGTTGACGATCAATGTTATCCTTAACCGACCTCATCATTTGCCTTATCGTTCCACATGTTGTAAATTGAGTGTCTATGTTATTCTTCCTTAAAATTTTTGCAATCTTGTCGGTAACCCCTTGGATGAATGGAAGGTAAACCTTCCCTTGATTTTCTTTCTTGTCTTCAGGGGCATGCTCAGAGAGGGCCCTGTCTTGAGCCCTTCTTATAGCTCTCTTGATACTCCACTCCTTGTATCCAATGTTTTTGAAGACAGAGGTTAAGTGTTCAATCTCATCTTTTAGGTGATCAGGGTCAGAAATCCTGAAAGATCTAACAGCCAGGGTGTTTAAAACGTCAGATTTTTGGGAGGGATGATGGTAAGAGTCAGCATGAAGATAGCTGTTAGTGTGAGTTTTCTTCCTATAGACCTGGTGTCCCAAAGTACCATCCTCTCTTCTACTGATCATGACGTCTAGAAAGGGGATCTTACCATTCTCTTCAAGCTCCATAGTAAATTTGATTTCAAAAGATAAAGATTTAAGATGATTGAAGAACTTCCCAAGCTCTGCTCTACCATGAGTCCAATTCAGGTTGGTGTCATCGACAAATCTTTTCCACCATGATGGCTTCAAGTGGAATGAGTCAAGGGATTTTCTCTCAAAGTACGCCATGTATAGGTTGGCGACAATAGGTGAGAGTGGGGAACCCATGGCGACTCCAGAAATTTGTTCATAATAGTGATCTTGAAAACTGAAAAAACTGGACCATAAACAGATTTCTGCAAGCTTCGCTGTTTCAGGATCGGTGGCCATCTTTATAACATGAACAACTTCATCAAGGGGAATCTTTGTAAACAAGGATACGACATCAAAGCTTACATCTTTATCCACCCTTTTATCCGTAATAAGCTTCACAAAATCTGTTGAGTCTTTTATGAAAGAGTCTGTGTTACCAACCATAGGTTTTAGGATCTTAGCTACATACTTAGCTAATTCATATGTAGGGGAACCAATGGTGTTAACAATTGGTCTAAGAGGGACCCCTTCCTTATGGATTTTTGGTAATCCATAGATTCTAGGAATAACCTCACAGGAGGGAATCAACTTCTTTTTTATTTTATCTTCCAGGTTGGTTTCCATGATGGCTTTCTTGACCTGCTTTATCACCTTGGGAATAGGGTTGGAGTTGACCCTTCTATAACTTCCACAACTCAAATGCTCATTCATTTTATGAATGTAATCTTCCTTATTTAACACAACGGTGGCTCCACCTTTATCAGCTTTAAGAACAACTATTTTATCATTATTTCGGAGAGATCTCAGAGCCTCTCGTCCTTGTTTATTAAGGTTACTCTTTGGGCATTTAGACTTCAACAAAGCTAGGGAACATTCCTGTCTTAATATCTCCCTGTCGTTTGATGAAAGACCTTGAGTCCCATTCTCAATGTTGCAAATGATGCTTTCAAAAGGAATGTTCTTAGGTGAGACCGCAAATCCCAATCCTTTGCTCAAGATTTTGATTTCTTCGGGGTTGAGTATTATGGATGAGAGATTCACAACCCTCTTATCATGCGTATTCGGAACAGAGGGGTTCCCAATCACAACCTTATCATTGTTGTGAGGATTATCCTTGGAAGCATTATAACTATTAATAATTCCATGGTTTGAATTATTTTTAGCATCGAGATTTTTACCTTCTAGGCCGCTTTGGTTCTTATGATTTTTACCTTCTAGGCCGCTTTTAATTTTCACAAAATTCCTAAAAAAACTTTAAAATATAAAATAATTAGAAAAAATATTTTTACCATTCAAAATAAAAAAATATATGTATTTAATAAACCAAACATTGGAAGTAAGAAAAAAATAAAAACTTTAATTATAATTTTTTTGGTTGTTTTGAAGCATTTTCTAGGTTGTTTTGAAGGGTGTTTTTGATGCTTTTTTTGGTGGTTTTCTAGGTTGGTTTTGTGGTTTTCTAAGTTGTTTTGAGGTGCTTTTTTTTTAATGGTTTTTTGTGATTTTCTAAGTTGTTTTGAAGGGTTTTTGTTTGTTTGTTTGTTTTTGTTGTTGTTGTTGTGGTTTTTGCATGTTTTTTTTTGAAAAAAAATAAATACAAAAATGATAGAATACCTAACTTCGTTTGAGCCTCTGGGACATTAGCAAGATTGGTTTGAATTCTCCATGCTTCAATTGTTCAATCGAGGTCCAATACTCTCGGTTGAGCTACCTAAACACTTTTGGTCGAGCTCTCAAATGTCCCGTGGTCTTTGCAAATGGCATGTGCAAACAAGATATTTAGTATACAAAATGGCTCGATCGAGCCATAAAGTTCGATCGAGGATATGTTCTTAACCCTGGATCAAGATAATTTTTAGCGCCCGCGGAGCTTGATTGAGCGCATAAATTGCTCAATCGAGCCATCTTTTTTCCACCTAAACGCGCCCTCTCTTGCTAAAAAGTGTTACTCAACTCCATGTTCTCACCCATATGCATTCTAGTCCTCCTTTAATTTTCAGTGGTTCTGTAATAAAATTGGCCAAGAATCCAAAATTGCATGATCAAACCAAGCATAGCAATACAAAGTATCATTTGATTCGACATCATGTTGAGGCCAAGACTATTCACCTATGCCATTGTTCCACAAATGAGTAGTTTACAAACATCTTCACCAAAGCACTTGGAAGAGAAAAGTTTGAAAGATTCAGAATGATGCTTGGACTTACAAACATCCCTTCAAATTAAGGGCGAGAATGTTGACAACTAATCCTCTGGGATTGGGAAAATATGGTGTAAATATGTAAATACAAAATAAGAATACGAAGAGAGACATTAGAATGAAAATCCCAAGCGTCTCTCTCCTATCTGTATAGATTAATGTTCTTCTTAAAAAAAATCAATTTCTGTAGTTACCATATACCTAGCTTAACACCAACCTACATCCATATTAAACCCAAATATATCAAACATTGAGAGAGATCAAATTTGTTGATGTGTAACTTCTATAATATGAAGGAATTAATAAATAGCATGGAATTAAATAACTAAAAGAGTTATACATTAAGAAATTTGATCCCTCTATATGCTTGATAAATCCATCTTAACATGGATCTAGGATGATTGGTTGCAATTATATTTATATTTACAAAATTGTTAGTTTTATAAATGGAATTAACATCCATGTTATTTGCAATCAAAATTACATTTAAATTAGAGGTGGAAGATATAACATTAACATTATTAGTATCAATGGTAGTTTTGATAAACAATGAAATTTAAAATTATTATTGGTGTAAATAAACAGTAGTGTCAATCTAAATGATTTATAAGCCATCACAGAGTCCATTGGACAATTCATCTCCATAAAATTTATAATGCTACTATAAGAAAAATGAGGTTACACTCTCTTGCATAGTGTTTACTTATGATTAATATATAATATTATAATCATAATGTGTTTGATATGAAAATTTACAGAGAAAAATAAGAGAAAAAACTACAATAGAGCACATCATTGACACATTTAGCACAAGAATGACTAGGAAATTGAATGCGGGAAAAGCCAACAAGAAATGAGGATTGTACCTAGCTCTTTTCTTCTCAGATTAAATTACAAGTTATAGTATCTAACTATGGATTACAACAAACATTGTGGCTCATGATTGGTGACCATAAGGCCACCTTCCTCCTATATTCCAATATGATATCTCACTCCTTTATTTTGATAATTTATATACAATAAAAGTGAAATCCCTTTCTTCCCTTACAACTTTGTTATCATGTCTTGATAAGGGTGATGGTTAGGGTTTTTTCATGCCCCACCTCTCGATAAGAATTAGGGGTTTGGACCCTCTAGAATCTTCTTGGAAGTCCACACATGACTAACACAACATGTGTGAGTAATAAGAGCTAATGTGGCATGCACTTGGTACTGCAGTGGTCAAAGCTCAAGCCAACTTGACAGAGGCATGTGAACTTCAATTGAGGTGATCTTTTGGATCATTAAAAATCTCTCAACAAGAATATCAATGTCAAAGGAATGCAAAAATTTTCCACAATTTTTTGACCCAAAAACTATCATTTAATTTCTAAAATTAGATTTGGAAGCTTTTGGTCCCTAAATCTCCAAGAGAATATTGACAACTAAAATGCATTGTATAAGACCATGGCTCTAATTTTCCACCCTTTAAAGCACTAAAATGGATAAATTTACAGATTAATCCATTTCAAATCATACCTCCCCATTTTGGGAGGCTTTTTATCCCCAAAATATTTTATTGAAGGAGATGAAGAAATGGTTCCTTAACTTTCTCCTTGGATAACTTATTGGCTTTCCTTGGAAGTTTCCCTTTAAACATTCTCCTTGGAGTACCAATTAGATTTACTTGGAAGTTTCCCTTTGAAAATTCTCCTTTAATTATCACTCGGCCTTGCCTCAATCAATCTTGAATATAGTCCCAAAGTTTTACTCCAGTGAAATTAATCCTATGTCAAGTGTGTCATTCATTGCTTAGTATATTTTTCCAAAGAAAATGCTCTAAGTCCATTTAAGCACCAAATGCATTCCATTACCATGTGGTCATTTATGAAACCTCCATATGTCCTACTAGTTTGGATTGTCACTAATTTCACCTTTCTATGTGGCAAAATTCGATTAGTCAAAACATCTCCCATGTTGCACATGTTGACAAAACTAGGATTTCATGGGAATAACAAGTGACATGTGGTCAAATCCTTTTCTTTTAGACACATTTCATCTTATATGTTGTTTTTGCACTAAGCTCCTAAATCTATCCATCTTATTCTAGACCTGAAACAATATTGAACCATGGTTTGGTTCATCAACATGTTAGCTAACAATATTTGTTGACATAAGATATTAAATCATTCCATATTAGTCAACTAAAAAATATGTAATGTAGATCCTTGGATCATTGTTCAGTCTATAGAAAATTCCGTCTTAGTTGACTAAAAAAATGTAATGTAGATCCTTGGATCATTGTTGATTCCATAGAAAATATTGTGTAGCATAATAAACATGAGGACCCCCAATGGGCCAAACCTCCCAATTCAGTGAAAACTATAAAGCATATTTAAATCAAGGGTCATGTCCAATGATAATTTGTGCAAATTAGAAAGCATAAAAAAGGATATTCTTGAACTAATGGGCCCTAAATATTACTAGGAATAAATGAAGTTTGATTTGGATATCAAAAGGAAAATAACTTCAGAAAATATTTGACAAATAAGGGACTCATATTCATATTCCATATATGTAAATATGGCATGTCCTAGACTATAGAGTGGCCACTTGTCACCTCGGATCAATTTTTTGATAACATCACTACCACATACTTGATGCATTATATTTTTAATGTCACCATGGTGATGCAAGTTTCACTAGTCCATATACTTGATGCATTATATTTTTAACGTCATCATGGTGATGTGGCATTTACAATTTCTATGCATCCCTCAAATCTCCTTGCATTATCCAAGTCAACATCCTTTTTTGTACACGTAGTAGAATTTAATTCAACCTTCTTCTACTTATTTCACATCAATGTGCATTGTGGATCCTTTGAAAGAGTTCATGTATAGACTACATCCTATCATCTTTTGGCATTGAAATTGTTTCTCTTCATGTAATCTTGAAAAATTATGGTATTCACTACACTCCAAGGTCGAGGCCTTGTGCAGGGTTATGCAATATAGGAAAAAGTAAGGACCTAGAATGAAATATAGGAAATGTAAGGATCTATAATCTCTTGGACCTTTAGACCCAAAAACATTACAACCAAACTTAATTGAATAGTTGGTTCAATAAAGGAACCTATAAAATTTAGAAACCATAAACTACTAAAATCTCTAAAACTTGTTGACCCAATAAAATGATCTACTCTAATTTATATCAAAGCTCATAGGGCGAAAGGAGGTAAATATTAAGTCTTGAACCTATGACTTTCATCTACACCAAAATATTTATGAATCTCTACTAATCACTAAATTGCGAACAAAACCTACAATAGAGGTAAGGTTGTAAATAATTGAGCATAAACCAATATAATGTCCTTCTTTACATGTGTCCAATACACTAGAACTATAAAAAAATTCTTGTAAATTCCTCTTTGGTATATGAAATGGATCTCACTTCATTGATCATTAAACCTTCATGAAACGAATATTAATGGCTCACTTAAATATTTTTAAAGTGATTCAGTTAGATAGAAAAGTTTTCCCTTTTCCTTCCATTTTAGCAAAAAACGAAGTTAAAATCCATCCTCAATTGAAACTACAAAACTTGTTATAAGGAAGAGGTGCATTTATAGGTGCTAAAATCAATGAAATTAAGGGAGAAAATCCTTCTACAATATTTCTGAGAACATTGTAATCTTCTATTACCTACAACAATTAGCAAGCATTACTTTTTTTCTTCTTCAAACTTAATATTAACACTTAAACATATAAGAAAAACCCCGAAATATTTATTATAAGAGAACTTTAATATAACATAAGTTAAAATCTAAATATATGTTTATTTTCAAGTAATGAGAGAAGTGGAACTTATTTTAGTATTTACCTAACTACCCCAAGCTACACATGATACAATAAGTTAAGTAAAATGAATTTACTTTAAATACAACAAATCATGTGTTATGCAAATGCTATGGGATTCATCCAACTAAATTTTATCATCATGATGGATGCGTTTTACTTTCTAATGGTTGGGATAATTTTATCATCATGATGAATGCATTTTACTTTCTAATGGTTGGGATAATGTGTGTACACATATATCTTGGTCCTTGAATGAGTAATAAAGAATGTAATGTTGTAGTAGTTTCATTTTTTTGTTGTAAGCTTGGTAGTTCCTTCCTTTTCATTAGAAAAGAAACAAGTTACAACCACATAAAAACAGGTTAGGTGGTCTCAACTTGCCCATTGGGAAACCAAGTCTGTTGACCACCTAACCGCATGATAAGCCATCCAGTAGCAAAAAATATTGAGTCTATCTATCCAAGCTATATAAGTTTGATTATTATGTCCACATCCATACTCTATTTTCCTATACATATATATGGCTATAAACTAGAAATTAAAATCTATCCGCATAAAGACTGATAAAAAATAAATGAAATCAAGCATTCTATTCGTCCTGCTCAGCAGAGGTAGATGCGATCGGGGCCGGATCTTTAGCACTTGAGCTTGGCAACTTTGTCTGCAAAAACAGACAAGGTAAGTGTCTCCCCATGTGGCCAAGGCGTCCTTCTTGTTTCTGCATTTTAAATTGCAGCTTCTGAAAGTCCTGTTTATAATTAGGGAAATCCTGAAAAAAAGTCACCATTCTCATCGATATTTTCTCCATGGCCTTGCCCAGGAGAATTTTCATCAGTAAATACAGATACAAGGTTTTTTGAAATCGAGTCACTCGCCCTCTAGTGTGACGAGGATCCGAAACCAGGAGTCTCTAGTCTTCCATTTTGAATTCATTCGCGCTCGCTTGATGGTTGAATTCCTCCTCCCATTCTTCTATCAGCCTTTTGATCTTGTCGTTGGTTCCTTCCTTGTATGATGTGGCTGCTTCATTTATCAGGTTAGCCACTGGCTTTCTGCTGCATCGCTTGCTCGAGGAGCTTGGTTCATACTCCGCCTTAGCCACCCGAGGTCTCTTGCCTCGACCCTTACCTTTCGTCATTTTTCCCATTGCCACATCGTCTTTCTGCATCTCTGCCAAATCCTGTGGAAATGAGGAGACTAGCCTTGATGATCTTCACGCCCGAGACTAATTACCTTGTTGAGGACTTGATATGGAAACAAAAAACCAGAATTTCCAAAAGATTATATATATATATATATATATATATTATATATATATATATATATATATAATATATATATATATATATATATATATATATATATATATATATATATATATATATGTATATATATATATACATACATATATAGATATATATATTTTATTATTTATTTATTTATATTTATTTATATTTTTAATATATTTTTTTGTATTTATTTATTTATTTTATTTTTCATCACTCGCAAGCTCTGCCATTCCACAAAATCTGCCATCCCTGCTTCAATTGCATAACAATATAATTTAAGGATCCCATACCAAACATGTCCATTACCCGCAACCTGGTACATGTTCCTTTGCCCCATCTGACACCACGTCATAACCATTGCCTTGCAGATGATTTGACCCCGACCTTGGGTACGAGGCCCCAACAGCTGGCTAGCCACGAACCTTGTAGCATGGTGACCAAGCCCACTAATGCCAAGCCCCTCGCCTCCACTGCCAACATTTGTATGACTAGTCCCCCAACCCAAGTGACTCAACACCATCTCAGCAGTAACCTTACCGACATTATAACATAATCTCTGAGCATCTAGCCCTGAGAAACAGTGCCAAAGCTCTGCTTGCCACCCAAATTCCACTCAACCATCTGAGGCTAGCATGTCCGACGCCAGATTCATTCCCAATCCTAAACCCCAGATGACCTTGCCCCTCGACATCATCCACACAACTTTTTCGAATCAAATGTTGGGTGCCTACCCTTAGAAGCCAACTCATCAAAACCTCCGCAACAACCTCAGTGAAGACAATATAACAAATATTGATAGTATCAAAGATGTTGACAACATCCCAAACCCCAAACCCTTGGTTTACAATACAGGCTAGACAGAAGCATACCCTCGAGCTAACACCCTTGCCCCCAAGCCAGATTAGCCCCATGCGAGAGAGGAAAATCCCATAATGGATTAACACTAGGGAGGTGCTAATGAAGCTAGGGTTCTACCACTAGACTCCTGACGCCATGCACTTCCCCCAGCCTAACTTACTCCTGCCCACCAACCAATTTCTCCCATACATATTCCAATTATCAAACCAGACATATGGAAGCATGATGGAGGGAAAGAATAACTAGTTTATATACCCAGTAGCTAGCATTTGGAGATGATGGAACCTCTGCCACTTCCAAAGCCACTGCTCCACTCTTGCTCCGGGACCTCTGCACCTTCTATCCCCTTACTGCTATCCTTTGCAACGATCTGAAAACTTACCAAAATGTCTCAGCCACCTTTCTTCGTGACGATTATCTTAACATACCAAAGGCCACTACACCCATCTCCTCGAGCGTGTGGGGGGTGGTGGCATCATTCTTCTACGTACTCATCATAAAGATGGTCTTAATGGATCATTTCAACAACTCGCACCCCGATCGGGGATAGTAATTTCATCTTTGAAGTATATCTTCTAACCACTATTGAATGGGATTATCATGGCTTACAAAATCAATACCATAATTAAAAATATAGTCAAATATAAAGATCAACAAAATGGACATGCAAACCCTCATGCATAACTAATTGATATGAAGATCTAAGTGTGTTATCAATTTCTGTAATTTTGAATTATATCTCATATTTTCGTAACAACCAAATTAACAACCTCTTTTCATAAATCATTGTCCTCTAAGGGTCATTGAGGTGGTTTGATTGATGAATCTAATCTTTGTAGTAAACATGTTCTTTCTCTTCTTCAAATATTTGAATTTACTAAAAAGAGTCAATATATCATGCTTTGAGTTTGGTTATCTCCCTTATGCTCCTTAGGGTCAAATCATAAATAACCGTATTATTACAATTCATATGATCCTTTTTGTATGGTGCAAAAAAAAAACTCAAGAAGGATGTTCCGTAGAGTTTCTAAATTTTTATAGAAGATTTCATTTTTATGTTCTTGTGCAATGTGTGACCTTGTAACATTGGTGTTATGTACCTCATCTTCTAAATGTCTATTTCTATAATAATGTTTTTCTCTTAATGACTCATGAATTGATTTCCATGTTCTCTTATTTCATATGCATCTTACATGGGGTGGTTGTAGGATGGATTAACAATATATGCTTTGTATTTTATTCTTTACCTCCATGAATATAAAGATCAATAACATACAAAGTTTCGTCTACTCAATGTTCCTAAATAACAGCAACAAGATCAAGATCACTTGTTGGAGGTTTCATAAGACCTTATGCTCTAATCCAAGGAGAAAGAGTCTTCTAGATGAAGGGTTTCACCCTTATTACTTGTAGAGCTTACCTCCCACTATTACCTTAGCAGTAATGTTGCAGTCTTTAGGGATGGTGTTTTTCATTCTTAAGGGGATTTTTCTAAGTTCTTTCAAAGATATTTATTGGAATCATAATATTATTAAAACCTAAAATATTTTTTTTAGATAAGAAATATAACGAGTAAAAACAAAGATTAAACTACAAAGAATCTTTTCATTGGGTACTTTTATTTCCCATTAGATTACACATGTTGATATATAGGCGCGCATAAGATAATAAGAAAAACATGGATATCCATGAAACCATGACAAATCTAATACTAAATTTTTATTCATTCATCCAATATTATAAGAAATATTAGAGATTTATTACCAATAATTCCCATAGTTCAACCACATGAAATAAATATACTAATCATTGATGAAAAATGCAGGAACAATATCCATTATATTAAAAATAAACCTTCAATGTTCAACCAATATTATGAACATAATACATATAAGTAAACTCAATCATACTAGTTGTAGATTTTAATGATCCTTCCATATAACATAAGACCACAAGGAACATCATAAAAGTGTACACCAGATAGTGTTGTTAGCTCCCCTCGAGTATTATAATGATTACTATGACTCGTAAATGTAAGGAAGGAGAAGATGAATGACAGAGGAATGCATCAATACAAAAACTATAGAACATAGACGTTGAGTCGTGAAAATTACCATCTTTGCGCATCATTTTTACAATCTTTTCATAACATTTCCCTTGACTTTTATCCTTTTTCGCTCTTCCATAACCTTGCTTTATTCCTTTCTATGCTTATATATGGGATTAGGATCAATCATTTTTAATGAATTTATTTTATCATTTTAAGTAAGTTTATGATTAAATATTAGAAAAATAACATGTTTTCATATACCTTTGAAAGTTAGGTGAGTTTGGTAATGGTTATTGGTATATTTGAAGATTTCAACAATACAATTTTTACCATGAAGGTCCAAATTCGAATTTTCTCTTCAAACCTTGAAGATTTGATGATGATTTAGGAGGATCACTAAAGTATTTTGGATGAGGAAGAATCATGGAAGATTTGTTAGCAAGTATCCTAGAGATATCCATAAGAAGATTTTTAGATATTTTTAGAGATGTTACTAGCTAATCATTAACAAATTGTGTAACCACATGAGAGATATGCGGATTTGAATTTATTATTGGTTATCTTAGTTTTTTCATAAATGAGAGTGTCCACTCCATTTTAAATGGAAGACTTTGTTGATTTCTAGGTAGCTACGGTCGGTATTCCCCAGGTACACAAGTTGGCCAAATCAAAAGAAATAAAATTGTTATTTATGAGCTAATGTAGGCTCCATAAAGTTAGGTTGGCCCCACCATGCGAATGGGTGTGACCCTTGGTAAAACAATCACATCCTTTGACCACTATATATAGACATTCAACTTCCTTCTTTTGGAATCAATTCAGATCATCACAAAAACATCTATTCTTTTATTCACACATGTGAGAGAGGAGGAAGTATTCTGAAGTTTGACTGAGCTCTATCTGGGCAGTTTGATTGAATTATGAGCAATTTGTTTGACCGTAATTTGATTGACATTCTTATCTGTTTGACCATAGTTCGTTCGATATTTTGATCTATTTGATCGAGTATATTATGACTAATTTGATTGGGCAATTTGATCGAGCTTCTGGGAAGTAGGAGCAGGCCAAAATTTGGTCTGTTTCATTCAAGGTTGACTAAACTTGTGGGAAGTTGTAGAAGGAAAAAATTTGGCCTATTTGACTCAAGGTTAATCGAATTTTTGGGCAACTATAGAAGGCCGAATTTAGGCCTCTTTGACTAGGTTTGAAATGTGCTATATTGATGGTCTAGGTTGACCAAGTTTTGACTATATTGTTGGTCTAGGTTGATCGAGTTTTGACTTGAAAAATCAGATTATACTTTTGCTTAACTGAATTATTTCTCCTGGAAAAGATTGTTGGATTTTCTACCAAGTTTAGGTTTCCCAAGTGAAAATTTTTAGTGTCTACTATGCATGGTTTTTCTATTGTGATCTTTATTGTTTCAGTTACATCTATTGTTGAATTTTTTGAGTATAATTACTTAAATATGTTTTGAAATATGCTACGGTAAGATTGTATATCATTGGAAGTCATTATTAGTGGTAGAAATTTGTGCTTGTGTAAATTAGCACTAGAAAATCAACATGGTATCAAAGGTTTGGTGAAGGAAGGCCAGTAAATATTACTCCTTGAAGACACCCATTTTGCAATCTGATTTGTGACCAAACTCTTTATCAGATGGCTCCATCTATCAAGCCTACAAATAGGCTAGAAGGTGCAACAAATTTTAGGGGTTGAAAGACCATAATAGATCTCATTCATGAAGAAAATGATGTCATGGAATATGTGGAAGGCAAGATTATTGAACCTCAAGATGGTGAGGGAAAGAAAAAACACAAGAAGACTGATTACGACCAATAGGATTCTTGTTGAATCCATCAAAGATTGTTTGATTTCATTTGTTTCTGGGATGAAGACTTTAAAGGAAATATATGATACTCTAGTGGGATTGTATGCAGTCAACAACATTGGTCAAAATATGACCTTGAGGAATATAATTCATGATATTTAGATGACTAATTAGATATCGTGGCTTCCTACTTCATGAATATCTCTAATTTAAGAGATCAACTCAAGGCCATTAGAGAAAATATTGACAAATCAGAACTCGTGACTGTGACTATTAATGGGTTTCCAGATTCATGGGATTCATTTGTGTCAAGCATTTGGGGTAGATCAAAATTTCCAAAGTTTGATCAACTATGGACTACCAATAATCAAGAGGAGTCTAGGCTGTTATCAAAAGGGAAAATTCAGAGACCTCAAGATCGTGAGTCTCAAGAATTTGCATCTCATGTGAAGAATGGTAGAGGAAGAAGAAATTTTGGAAAATTTCAGAGAAGGAATACAGGTAGAAGACCTTCTCCTGAACATGATTAGAAGAAGAAGGATATGCCAAAAATTAAGTTCTTTAGTTGTCACAACTTTGGTCACTATAAAAACAAGTGCCTTGATGGGAAGAATGATAATAAGAGGAAGGGAAAGAAAGATACTTCAAAATCATACATTAATGATGATGAGCATCCACATCAAAAGAGATCCAAGAATGATAGTACAAATGATCTTATTATTTAATATAGTACAGATAAAGAGTTCAAGGCTTAGGATTAATACGAAGTTGACAATTCCCTACAATTCTCAGATCAAAGGATAAGTAATTCATATCTTATTATTTTTATTACTTTATTTTTAGTTAGCCTCTTGTCTTTGTATGTATTTCTTGGTTATAATAATGTCTTCCATGGCCTCCTAATGAGGTTTGCAAGTACATCGTGAAGGATTCCAAGGCTTTGGCAGCAGATGGAAGCATTAGGAAGAATGAATCAAAGTTTTTGGCAAGAGTATTCTCCAAAGATCAAGAATAATCTCAAAAAGTGTGATTTATGGAGAAATTGTAATGACATCTAGAACCATGCTAGATGACTGGAAGAGATCCTAGTTCAGAGGGAGAAGACAACTAGGTAGTTTGAAAAGATTCCAGGATGGAGGAACATCAATCCATCATGAAGAATGAGGTATGGGAAATTGTGTCGAGACCTAAGGGGAAGCTAGTGGTGACTTGCAAGTGGATATACAAGATCAAGCATGTGATAAATTGCATCTTAGATAAGTACAAAGCAAGATTCATGGTGAGAGGCTTCTCCTAGAAAGAGGGAGAGAATTATGAAGAGTCATTTTATCCAGTTTCCAGGTACACTTCTATTAGAACTATTAATTCTATTACTTCTATTTTGGATAGAGGTTACATTAGATGGATGTAAAAACAACTTTAATCAATGGAGTGATTGAGGAAGAAGTGTACATAGAACAACCTTAAGGATTTTAGGTATATGAGAGGGAGTCTCATGCTTGCAAACAAAAGAAGGCTTTGTACGGACTCAAGCGGGCACCTTAGACTTGGTATTCTCATATTGATGGATATCTAATGAGTCTTCGTTTCACCGATTGTAATGTTGGTCCCAACATTTACTACAAGGTTGATATTGTTATTATATGACTTATTTCTGATGGGAATAAAATGACTCACATGATAGAGGGAGTAGCAGTGTTAGGAGGATTTGCTTCCATTGTAGAGGAAAAAATCAAGATTACTTCAGGAAGCATTGGTTCAATGGGAATTGACCTCTGAGTTCAAGATGAAGGATCTATATTTGATGCATTACTTCCTTAGTCAAGGGAAGTATACTATTGAGATCCTTCAAAGATATGGGATGATGGATTGAAATTCCATGGACAGTCCCATGGTGAGTGATCTAAATAAGTTGGGAGGCTTTGATTCAAATTTGGTGGATCCCATGATGTATAGACAATCACACAAAGTGGAAGGACCATTCGTCCAAATGGATGCCATGGGATTGAGATTGTTAGACTAGATGCTCAGAGATGCTAAGTCTCTAATTATAGTTTGCATTTTATGAGTGGACCATGCCATATAATGGATATGCTTTAGTGACAAGGAAGAAACAATGGTAGAGGGATCATCCAAGATTTCCACAACAATATTTATTTCAGTGTTAGAGGGAGGGCCCAATCAAGGTGACTATAAAGCACCTATGGTGATGGATTCAGTGGAGGAAGTCAAACTATTTATGGTTGAGCTGATGCATGCGACACAACATGTGGTAAGGTAATGAAATGATATAGTTGGATATGTATTGACATATGTCTCAAATGATGAAGCACAACTGCAAGGATATACAAATTCAGATTGGGAAAGGAGTACTGAAGACAAGAAGAGAACATCAGGATGTTGCTTCAGTTTGAGTTCTACTATGATATCTTAGATGAGTAGGAAGTAGACATATGTTGCACTCAACAATGTAGAGGATGAGTATATTGTAGCTAACCTAGCAAGTTTCGAAGCAATGTGGCTTAAGAAGCTACTCACATGACTATTTGATTAGGTGCTAGATACGATAATGATACATTGTAACAATCAAATTTATGTGAAGCTTTTGGAAAATCCATTTTTCCATGACAGGTCGAAGCACATTGAGATCAAGTACCTAGACATTGTATAGAAGGGAGAAGTGAGGCTCTAGTAAATTTTATATAGGACCATGTAATGTGGCTAGGGAGAATGCCTTAGAGATAATTAGGGCCCAAAGTGCTCCCTTGGTGAGAAGGTTCTAGCCATATTGCTAAGGGTTACTTGGATAGTGGGTAAATTGGGTGCCCCATAGAATTGGACAAGTGTTTTACCATTCAAGTATCATGTGATGACATGAGAGAATGGTAAATTGGCCCAAGGTTTCATCATTGGTCATGGATACTGACTTGGTTCCAAGTGACGATTTGGATAGTTGGAGACCTAAGACTAGTCTTGTGTTTACTTTAATTAGGGGGTACCTGACCATATTGTGAGAAGGTATTTGGCTAGTGGGTGACTAGATCCTTTACAAAGGATATTTGGGTAGTGGGTAACTAGATCCTTTGTATGTTGATGCAATATGCTTTCCACATGGTCCTGAAATAGAACATGAAGTGGATGGATACATTAACATAGTGGGATCATTGAATCTTTTCTTGGGATGGATAAATTGTTCCACAAATAGGACATATGAGCAAGTCAAGGTGAATACATCCCTAGCTAAGAGGGAGTGTTGATTTTTGGGTAATTGTGGTCGGCATTCCCCAACAACACAAGTCGACCAAATTAAAAGAAATAGAATTATTTTTTATGAGCTAATGTAGATTCCAAAAAGTCAGGTTGCCCCTACCTCCTTTGACCACTATATATACACATTCAACCTCCTTCATTTGGCATCAAGATCATCACAAAAACATATATTCTTCTATTCACACGTGCGAGAGAGGAGGAAGTCTTTTGAAGTTTTGACTGAGATATTTTGGAGTTTGTTTGACTAGTGTTAACCAAGATTCTTTTAATCTATTTGAATGAGAATATGATATGTTTGATTGATATTTTCTGAGGTCATTTTTACTATTTTGACTGAGATTCTAAGTAGTTTGACCGGGCTCTATCCCGACAGTTAGATCAAATTTTGAGCAATTTATTTGACCGCAATTTGATAAAGATTTTGATCTATTTATCCAAGTATATTTTGGGTAGTTTGATTGTATCTCTGGGAAGTTTGGCCAAGCTTCTAGGCAGAAATAAGAGGCTGGAATTTGGCTTGTTGGACTCAAGATTGACCGAATTTGTGGGCGGTTGCAGAAGGCTGAATTTAGGCATGTTTAACCAGATTTGACCTATGCTAGATTGTTGGTCTAGGTTGACCAAGTTTTGACTTGAAAAAATATATTATACTTTTGTTGAAGTGAATTATTTCTCTTAGAAAATATTTATGGGTTTTCTCCCAAGTTTAGGTTTCCCAGGTGAAAATTTTTGGTCTCTATTGTGCATGGTTTTTCTACTGTGATATTTATTGTTTCTTTTGCATCTATTATTGAATTTTCTAACTATAATTGCTTAATGATGTTATGAAATATGCTAAAGTAAGACTGCATATCATTGGAAGTAATTATCATTAGTAGAAAATTGTGCTTCTCTAAATTAGCACTATTAAATCAACAAACTCTTATGATGAAATAAAATATCTTCATAATATTTTCTTTCACTTATATTGTAATTATCTCATTTTAGAGGTAGTATGTTTTGATTTCACTTTGACATTAGAATAGAATTTATGTTTATGTAAATAGATCTTTTTAGAAAGATAAATCATACCACAAATAATTTAATTACGCACATATAATGTTTGTATTTTACAAGTTTACAAACTTTGGATTTATAATAAATGTTACACTATTTATGCAAATAAATTGCCTAACATTTTGGCATTGTTGATTGGGAAATGCTAAAGAAATCAGATAATTTGTAATATTTTTATAAGCATGTGATTTTATTACATTCAGAGGGCCCCCATACTATGGTCATGTGCAATAGTTTTATGTGTACACCACATCTCTATTTCCACTGTGCATACTTCTAATGGGTAAATACTTCTTATTCCTCTCAAGTGTTGTTATATATCATTTCTTTGTTCTTTAGATTTACAATTATATTTCATGGCATTAAATATACCTTTGCTTGTAACAAATTTTGAAATGTTTCTTAGCTACAACTGAAATGGCCTTCAAAGTATTGCGATAAACTTCTCTCAATCATAGAATTGAAAAGAAGAATTGCAACCAACAATTATACTAGTAGGGACCACAATGAATTCTAGACTCGCTATTTTTCATTTACTTTAGTTAAATAGCCTTTATTTGATGAAGGTGTGTTAAATTTCCTTTCAATCATTAATTACACATTGAATAAAGTATTGTTTCAAGAACCATTCAACCTTTGAGGCAATACAACCTTGCAACTTGATTTTCTACTAATGGAAGTTGTTATAGTCTTATATTGAAGGATCAAATCTTGTTTTATTTGAGTTTTACATTATCAAGTTTATGATTTCATTGCAGTAGTCTAGTGTAGATAAAATTTTATATTTCCATAGTTTTAATTTGAATTTCATTTCATTTTTAACCATGTATGCTTTAGATTATAGTTTTTTGTTGCACCAACATTTATGACTTGGAGGAAGAGAAATGGTATGATGAGAGGTGAGAACATACACATTCACTTAGTGAGTGTTTCCAAGACTTCATCATGTTGGTAAAGTAGTTCTAGAAAAATTGGAGTGAAATTATTGAAGGTTAGGTAAATAAGTTTTATGCATGAATAAATTCTGGGACAACAAAATATAATTTTTGATAAACATATTTCAATAATTTCCGTCTATGGTGTAGTAAGAACCACTCTATATATTAACCCATTGGCAAGTAGGTTTATAGAAGAATGGATAGATTTGATGAAGGAAGCAAATGAATGATAAGAACTTTGGAAAGCAAAACCAACTATTTCAAGGTAAATCATCTAAGTTGTGAGTAAATCCTTTTTTGTTCAATTTTGCATAATGAAGCGATGATATTAAAAACTGTTATGAATTCATTCAATAACTTCAAGTTTTATAAAATTCATTTCTTAAGGTCCACAAAATAAGTATTCAAGAACCTTTATAGAGGAATTGATTATGTCAAAATAAGCACATCTACTAAAAATCTCATATACTGACATCATATTTTAGGAGAAAGTGGTCACTTTTATATTTTTATAGCAAATTAACTTGGAAAATACCTTAAAAACAAATTTGGGACAATGAATATTTGAGGAACTAAAAGAGGGGTATGAAAAGTTTATGCCCAAATTAGTAATTGTTGGTTATAAAATCTGCGTTGTGGCAAATTTGCATATTTTTTTTTCCTACGAAAAGACCCCCGTAAATTTATTCATCAGGAAAGAGGAAAATTTACATTCTATATATGCTAAACACATTCAAGTAGTTCACTTCATAGTAGCACAGCTAGGCCTAAAAGTCCACAATAAGATGTAGGCATGCAGGCCCGCCAAGAAACCCAATAAGGACTAACTGAAAAACTAGAGAAAAAACCCCAAAGGGGTCACAAAAAAAAAAACAAAAAATGAGCATCCATAAATGTCAGCTAGGCATAGGCCACCCAATAAGACTCAATAAAACAAGCTCGGAGGCCTTCCTGAAAAAATGGGCAGTTTCTCAACATAAACCCTCTACAAAAAACACCTAGGCGAGAAACGACACAGAGGAACAATGAACTATTGCGACAACAAAGAACTAAAATGTAAATAGGCATGAAACAAGGGTGTCTATGGTATGAGACCTCCTCAAGTGAGCCTGCTCCCTCAACTTCCTACACGCTCCCAAGCAAGCGAACCAACAAAGCCACAAACCTCATAACAAATCACACGTGAGAGCAGCAAAAGGGTGAATGTAGAGAAACAAACTATCGACGAAAAACATGAGTGACCAACGCAACACTATTGAAAACCAAGCACCAATCACAAAGAGGAATAGGGGGTCATGACAACTAGGCTTCCAGCCGATGGACCCCCTCAAAGTCAAGACCTTGAAAAATTTGCATCTTGACTATTCATTAACATATTTCACATATCAACTCATTGAATATTCAAAAGTTGTTTATAAGGGATATAAATCTTTGGGTCTAATTTAAAATCAACTTGAATCACTTCATTTGGGCATGCATGAAAAATTTATTCATAATTTAGCGACTGTTTATCTTAAAAGTAACATAATAAAAAATGCAGGAACTCAACCAAGCCCTTATCACATATGGCTACAATGAAACCAGAAATGATCAAGCCACCAAATGTAATCAAGAATGGGAGAATTTATGCAAACAAGACAAAATATTTTGGAGGCAAAAATCAAGGGTTCAACGGCTCAAAGAAGGAGAAAGAAATACTAGATTTTTCCACAGATCCACTATGGCGAACAGAGTTCACAATAGAATTTTAGTGATCAAGGACGAGAGAGGTATTCTTCACAACTCTCATGTAGAGATAGAAGAAGCACTTGTTAAGCACTTTTGGGGCATAGCCAAGGAAACATGTTATGATAGAGAGATTTCCATTAGAAACTTCACTAGACATATTGTTATCACAAAACCTGTACTGATGGCTGCTAATCAGTAAGACCTCATGTAACTGTTTCAGACTAGACTTTTAGTTAGGGATTAGCCTCCCTAACCTGAGAGGGCTCTCTCAAAACAAACTATTGATTTATCCTTAAGCACAAAGAGGGCTAACTCTTGAAATGAGAATTTATTAAACTTGCTAGTTGGATAGACAGCATAACATTTCTTCCATTGGGCTCATGGAGTCAAACATCTTTTAGTAAACTATTAATTGTTCATTCATAGAAGCCAAGGCATGTAATGTTTAGACATTCACGACATTCATCAAATAACCATCAACTCATAAGTACACACAGGAAGTCTGAGCACTAGGTGAATTCAGAGTGATTGTGCACTTAAAGAGCAGTAAAACATGAAGGACAAGAACCTCAACTTATAAGTATACACAGGAAGTCTGAGCACTAGGTGAATTCAGAGTGATTGCATACTTATAAAGCTGTAAAACTTACATTTGGTAAGACAAAAACCACAAACATCTTGAACATTTTAACAAAGTATGAATCTTGGGAAGAATAAAACAGTCTTTCTATTACTGTAAAAAGCTTTATACACAGGCCAATATAACTCTGTTTTTTGCATAAATATCCAACCACACTTACATCAGAGTTTCTCCTATATATAGGAAAACAAAACTCAAACTACTTGAGACTCCTCCTCCAGCATGAGGGGAGCTC
The DNA here is from genome assembly GCA_000404065.3 of Pinus taeda. NCBI lineage: Eukaryota > Viridiplantae > Streptophyta > Pinopsida > Pinales > Pinaceae > Pinus > Pinus taeda. The sequence goes on from APFE030485635.1 coordinate 166,427, forward strand.
GATGGCCTAGCATTAACTAACCCTATCTATTCTTTAAACAACCTTATTAAATACATCAGGTATTGTGCAGTAAATACATAGAGTCCTAATCATATTGAAACTCTAATTCTATCTCCTCGTGTGCATGATGCCTTTCTTGAGCTTTGACACCTGTATCCTTTCTGTAGTGGCCAAGATATATTGGAGAGGCATTCACTGAACAAGCTGCTTTGGATACTAGCTGTGCAGATGACTCATTAGTTGGTGAAGATGTCTGCCCTGTTTTCACGGTCCCTGCCTTCCATCAGTCTTCATTTCCAAAAGAACATGCTTCAAACTATTTAATACCTTTAATAACCACGCATAACACCATATGCCTTATGATCTGGATTCTTTGTGAACTGAACAGATGTCCAACCCAAAATTCTGGTAACCCTACCAGAACCCTAATAATTCGGTCATAAAGTAGC
>APFE030485652.1:0-28750 GCA_000404065.3 Pinus taeda
AGTGTCTGGGTATGGTTAATGACCCAGGAGTTGAAATTAAAGGGGAGTGTTGAAATTGTAATTTCAACTGCAGTTCTTGCCTTGCGATGCGATGAGATCGCAGATCGCAAATCGCATGCAAGCTTGGAGCCTCTGTTTTTTCACTTGATTTCTAAGATTGCGATATTGCGATGCGATCCGATCGCATATCGTAGATCGCACCCAAAGGTTAATGCTTCATTTTCCTGTTCCACAACGAATGCGATTTCGCGATGCAATCAAATCGCAAATCGCAAATCACAAAGTTAAATGGTTGAAGTACAAGGCTGCAAAATGAAATTGACGTGAAGTAAAAGCTTCATTTTTGACCGCCGTTTTTGTCAGTAAAACAGTACATGAAATTTACTGTGGGTTGGTAAGTTTTGGTGAAGTTTTTAATTTTATTTCAGCGGGAGTATGGGCACAAGTAAATGTTGGTAAAATCATTTAATTTTATTGTTTTTTATTTTCACGGGAGTATGGCAAGTAAAACCATATATATATATATATATTCTCGTGTTTGTTTTTGTAATGTAATTTTTTTGAGAGGTACGCATAGCAGTGTGAAGAAAGAGGTAAGAAGAACGCAGCAGGGTGTATGAAAATACACAGCAGTGTAAATGAAATTAAATGAAATTGTAATGGGTATTCACAGCAGTGCAGTGAATGTTTTGGTTTTGGAACTGCACTTGAAGCAGTCTCTTGGTGAATCCCTCTGGTTAAGAGGAAGATGCTCTTCAGCATAAATTGGTGAATCCCTCTGTCAAGAGGAAGACATTTTGTAACAGTTGGTTTATTTTAATGAATAGAAGTTCTTTTGTTTGTTGCTGAAACTTTATCTTCAGCAAGCTGAAATTCTGTCTGCAGCAAGACCTTGTGTTAAAGATCTTGAGTTGTAAAACAGAGTATTATCCTCTGTTTAAGTGATTTTTTTTTGTTGTTCTGGAATTATCAGAAATTCCTAGCAGAGTATCATTCTCTGTGTTGTGTTTGTTTTGTTTTTGGGATTTTACCAGAAAAATTACCCAACAACACTAATCCAATTATTATAACAAGCTACTCCATTGCTAACAACTCTCAATGATTTTGACTACAACATCATCAAATTCTTCTATAGGATGGGTATATGATCCATCGCATATCCATGTGGGTTTTCCGAACTCGTTTGCAGGTATGTTGATAGGATTCACTGTTCCGCAGGGCTCAAAATGTGTGTGCAAGTCCACTGCCGTGCACCAGTGGTCGACATTATCTACATAAACTGAGTACCTGTCGAATTCCTTTCCTCCACCTCCAATTAACGCTTCTTTCTTGTATGCTGCTGTCTCTATTTTCATGAGTAGGAGTGGCGCTGTTGGTCATTATTCCTATTGCCCGAACAAGGCTGCTGTTGAATGGGAATGGGGCGGTTGTTCGTGTTTGCGTATGGTGGTCTCGACGATGATCTGTTAGGATTGGCACTCACGGTTCTCCAATTCCTTGGAGGTCGCTGTTCGGAGGGGAGGCGAATGGCGCTTTGATGTTGTTGATAGGGTTGTTCCAGTTTCGGTCGTTACTTTTAGCTCGAGACATGGTGATCTCTCTGGACCGGAGAATGGAGCCATTCAGTTCTGCCAGGGCTTTCGCCACGCTGTCTACATCTGAAAACTCCACGAAAACATACCCTCGTGGGTTCCCATACTCGTTTTTAGGAATAGTAAGGTGTTTCACTCTCCCGCACTTCTCGAAATGTGCCTTTAACTCGTCCTCTGTGCACCCATAGTCAACATTAGCTTCCCAAATGAACTTTCTTAGATATTTGTACCCATGTAAAATTGTTAATGTTCTCATAACGAAACTCATAACAGCATGCAAATTGGGCGTCTGTTGAGCTTCATTATGACAACGCAAAAACATTCGAAATCTTGCATGAGTACAAATATTAGGAAAACTTACGTCTGAAACATATTTAGACCTTCCAAAAAATGACATAGATTAAGCTACAAATAATGTTTTGTAGAGAAATCATGAGGAGTTGTTGATGTTATTGGTCTCTCATTGTAATCATGAGGAGTTTTTGATGTTATTGGTCTCTCATTGTTCCACATTGTTGGAGAAAATGACATGATTTCTCAATGTTATTTCAATTCCATATATCCAAGTTACGTTGATTTCGCCTTGGCTTGCATTTTTTAGAATGGGGTAAATCTCTTATCGTTTTGTTTCTCATTTTTCTTTCACTTGCATGTGAAATCTGAGTAATTTGGACTTCAATTTGTAGTGCTAGCCACAAGGGGTTTCAGCTATTTGACCTTGAGAAGGCTTGGTTCAAGGAGATCTCAAGTTCATAGTTCAAAGAAGTGATTTTATTGATTTTAAATGTGTGTTTGGGAGTATTAAATCAAAGTAGAAACACCTTTCATATATTTGCTTTTTTCTAATATGAATGTAATTACTAAATAGATGTGAAATAACTAAACAAATGTTACATTTTCATATGTAAATTAAATGTGAAAGTATAGTAAATTTTATAAAAAATAAATATAATGTTTTATTATATTAAAACTGAAATAATAATAAAGTTAATTTTTTATTTGTGGTTAATGAATTTGTATGTTTATTGGTATATTATTAGATGTAAACATGTTATATAGAACACTAATAAAATTTAAAAAGAATACAAAATGAGTTGTTTACATCTATTTTAATTTTGGATCACATAGTATTGTGAAAATATGTTGGTAGTTGGAAAGGATTTGATTTCTATTAGTATTCTATGAACTTGGCGTAAATAAGTTTGTAGTGGAAAGTAGATTGAAATTTTGTTTAAAGTTTATATTGTAATGTAGATTGAAACTTTATTTAAGATAGAGTTTCACCTACTGAACTTGAAAATACATCATTGTGAATATCAATTACATTTTTGCTGCATGCCTTCGTCTATTTGTCATCTCCGAGAGTTTCACAATTTGTCCAATGGCATTCTAGATCCCTACCAAGATATCAGTCTCCCAGAAGTTGTTAGAAGGAGGAAGAGCCCCACCTCCAACAAAGACCCCCTTCTCAAGGCCAAATACCCAATAAATTGTAGACCAAGGCGTGATTTTTCATGTATTGGTGCCATTTTTCCAATTTGTCCAATGGCATTTTAGATCCCTGCCAAGATATCAGTCTCCCAGAAGTTGTTAGAAGGAGGAAGAGCCCCACCTCCGACAAAGACCCCCTTCTCAAGGCAAAATACCCAATAAATTGTAGACCAAGGCGTGATTCTTCATGTATTGGTGCCATTTTTCCAAATCATTATTAGTAGGATCATGAACTTTGAGTTTATTTATGCTTTCACGAGGCAGTAGTTTCGGCCATGAGCTTGCCACTATACCCCACAATTGGCATTTCTGTTGCTGCCGAACTAGAATCACCTGTCTCAACTTGGCTTGTTTGGACAAATGCCATATGATTGACTACACCCCACTTTCGAGGAAGACCCCCTTTATTTATATATACATATTAATAAATAGTGTTAAATAAAATGAATCAAAATATTCAACAATATTAAAATTAAAATTAAAGTGAAACGTAGATAATTAATTTAATTAAATTAACAAAATAATAGAGGAGTGAAAATGAAGTTGACATGAAAGAAAACAGAGATTATTAAATTATCAAATAGAATTTTTAGAATTTTTAATGATAATGGTTATTTATAGGATATAAATTAATTTAGATTAATGAGAATGAAGTAAACAATGTTAGGAATTAAGAAGAATAAATTAAAATTAAAATAAAATAAATAGAGGATTAAAATAAAGAACGAGGAAAAGATTATTAAATATTTTTTAAGTATTTGTTTATATTTAGAAAGGAAAAATAATGAAATTAAAAGCGAGATGAGGGATTCAAAATGAATTGAGTAAAACTTAATCTATATCAAATTAATTCATGAAATTTATTAATGAAAAATATTAAATCTTCAATGTCTTTGTCACACGTCTAAAGTTCTTATCATTCTCTATTTAATCTTGGTTTTGTATGGTACTTGTATCTTATTTTTAGCTTTATGTCCTGGGAAATGGCTAAAGTGTTCACCCAAAAGTCTTCATTCTAAAATCCCAATATTAGTTTACAAATTCTTTCAATGTAAATTGTCTACTATTTAAACTAGCTTAATCTTGGTTTTGCTCAGTGTTTGTATCTTTATTTTTAGCTCTCTCCTTGGAGATGGTTGAAGTGTTCACCCGAGTGTTGTCATTCTCAAATTCTAATATCAGTTTACAAATGTTTTTAGTGTAGAATGTCTACTATTTAACCTAGGTGTAGTCTTATTTATAGTGTAAATAACCTTGAGATACAATCTCAAGCAAGAATGTGATTTTTTGTTGTTTAAAATATAGTTCTGAATACATAAATGGATTCAACATACTAAAAATTGCACAGACACTCGAATTATACAGATTAAACAATTTAAACTCAATTTTCAAAAATCTCTATAATTTTTTATTAAAATCAACTTTTTAACTTTCGACATTTTAATTTTTACGCATAATTGAATGCAAAAAAAAATAAAGTTATGTATCTTTTAAATGGTTCTCACTTCTTCATTAATTTCAACTTTCTTTGTTTAAAGGTATGGATTCACTAGTGATGCATGTCATTTATATGGGAGGTTTATGTGCAGGAAATTTACCAAAATAACTGGTTTTGAGCCTAATTCATTTTCTAAGCACTTACATTCTTTAAAGATACCAAAAGTAATCGATTTTGATTGGTGTAAATCCCTAGGCTTAGGTTTGGTTGAGGATGCTTGTTATTTTTGGTTTTAGATTTTGCGAACTTTATGTGGGTAAATTTACTAAAATAAATAGGTAAATTTATAGGGAAAGTTAATGAGTCCGAAATTAACTAAAATAACAGAAGTACAAAAAGAGGGAGCCCATCCATGACAGAAATATAACGTGTCATTTAATGACAGGGAGTAAGAGAGCCCATCCATTGTAGAAAGTTCATGGGGATCATTATGGATGTTTTTTTAGTGGCTATAAGTAGTGCAGTTATTTAGATGTATGTCTATTTTTGACCTTACGGTATTTTTGGTGTATTGAATAAATTTTAATGAATCTTGTAATTTGTCAGATAGTATTACTTCAAGTTGTTTCCGATGGCTCTAGTCCTTGTTTTTATCAGATTCAAGTTGGAGATGGTAGGCTAACATGGTTTTGATTAATGAGCTTCGGTGGCAAACATCATTCTAGAGGTTAAAAGATAGGTACCCTTGTGCTTTTAACAATGTAGGATTGGTATCCTTGTACTATTTTCCACAAAATTTTGTTTTGTAGGTGCAAGATTGTATGAAACAAGCCTGGAAGCTTGGGGGAACAAGTATTGGATAGTGGTGGACAATACTTCTTAGGCTTTGCATTGCATGTCTCTTCCCTATGAATAATGGATTACAACAATTTTCATGGGTGATCTTGAAAGCAATTTTCAGTAGGTGGGTTGAGGTTTGGTTCAAAATTTTTGAAGTGTGTTCCAAGATTGCATGAATCAATGTTGGAAGCTTGGGAACATCAGGAGTGTTAGGGGTGAAGGATACTAAATGTTTCTTAAAAGAAGTCTATGCTTTGCCCCAACAGCTAATGAGTAAAAACTATTGAAATGTAGGTTTTGTGAGTAGAAGATAACATCTATTCTTTCTCTACAGATAAGTTGAAGAAATGAGCAACAGTGAGTACGAAATAGAAATTTAGGGTTATGGATGAATCTCATTAATTCCTTATAATTAGCTCAGTTATGATTTTGGGACTGTAGGTTTTCTGATTATGTTTTATACAAATATATCTTTATAAAAAGTCCAAGCATAGAAATTCGCTAATTCGGAAATGAAATCAAGTAGAAAATAAGTTAAATGATCTGCCATATACAGTTTAATTAATCATGCATGAAAGGTCTCATGGATTTTCTAGTGGCTATAAGTAGTGCAGTTATTTAGATGTATGTCTATTTTTGACCTTACAGTGTTTTTGATGTATTGAATAAATTTTAATGAATCTTGTAATTTGTCAGATAGTATTACTTCAAGTTGTTTCCGATGGCTCTAGTCCTTGTTTTTATCAGATTCAAGTTGGAGATGGTAGGCTAACACGGTTTTGATTAATGAGCTTCGGTGGCAAACATCATTCTAGAGGTTAAAAGATAGGTACCCTTGTGCTTTTACCAGTGTAGGATTGGTATCCTTGTACTATTTTCCACAAAATTTTGTTTTGTAGGTGCAAGATTGTATGAAACAAGCCTAGAAGCTTGGGGGCAAAAGGATTGGATAGTGGTGGACAATACTTCTTAGGCTTTGCATTGGATGTCTCTTCCCTATGAATAATGGATTACAACAATTTTCATTGGTGATCTTGAAAGCAATTTTCAGTAGGTGGGCTGAGGTTTGGTTCAAAATTTTTGAAGTGTGTTCCAAGATTGCATGAATCAATATTGGAAGCTTGGGAACATGAGGAGTGTTAGGGGTGAAGGATACTAAATGTTTCTTAAAAGAAGTCTATGCTTTGCCCCAACAGCTAATGAGTAACAACTATTGAAATGTAGGTTTTGTGAGTAGAAGATAACATCTATTCTTTCTCTACAGATAAGTTGAAGAAATGAGCAGCAGTGAGTAGGAAATAGAAATTTAGGGTTGTGGATGAATCTCATTAATTCCTTATAATAAGCTCGGTTATGATTTTGGGAATGTAGGTTTTCTGATTATGTTTTATACAAATATATCTTTATGAAAAGTCCAAGCATAGAAATTCGCTAATTCGGAATTGAAATCAAGTAGAAAATAAGTTAAATGATCTGCCATATACAGTTTAATTAATCATGCATGAAAGGTCTCATGCATTTTCTTTCTTGATTTTCAATAGTTGAATTGCGGCATTTCCATATTTATGATCCAGCTCAGGAATTGCTGCATCCCCTATTTCTAAAGTTCTGGGCTGATGTACTGTGGTTTACCATAGACTTCAAATATGAAATGGTTAGTGTACGTTTATGTTGGTAGCTCTTGATGTAGAGTTATGCACATTTGTATTTTGTGATGTGAAGCTATTATTAGACATGGATTAGTATACATATATTTTGAATTAGTTTTCGTTGCTTTTATCTCCACATGATTTTTGAAGCAGGCATGTTTGCCTCACACTGTAGTTACAGTACCCAGATGAAGTTATACTGATCAGCTTTAATAGGCATGCATAGATGTCAATAGAGTTTACCCACTACCCGTCGTTTGGAATTTCTTCGGAGAGATTTCCTTGGATTGGCCATGGTTTTCAATCTTTCTTTCAACTCTAGATTGGCTCTTCCCCTTTGGCATCCGTTCTTGAATTTACTAATGGTTTTTTCTCAATACTTCAGAGAGCCTCTTTGCATGGACGTTTGATCCTGTGACTTGTTCTCATTGTAGTTGTAAAAAATAAATGAATTGATATTGTATTCGCATTTAAATTTTTCATTTGGCATTCGCTATGATCTACAAAACTTTAAAGTGGGTTTTTCGGAAATACAACGTGTCTATTTGTGTGCATCCCTATAAGATTGCTCGTGCTCTGATGAAAAATAGCATTAACACTATAAATGCTTTGTTTCTAGTAACCAAAGCTCACCAATGTATGAAATTATTTCCCTCCCCCTATAGGTGTAATGAAATTATTTGAATTCTCCACATATAAAGATTGAGTTTGTGAATTCATATTTGATGTACACCTCCAAGCAGTAGAAATGTATCAAACATTGGCATTATTGTACAATGTGGCTCTTCTTTGTGTACCATATGCTGCAATATGGATCAGGCATAGCAACAACATATGGTACACCCCTAACTTGTTGGTAATATAATGACTGGAAAGTTCCTACAGGATTTAGAATTTCTCCACGTATGCATTTTGTGGTTAAATGTATCTGCATATGCAGTCATTTTGAAAAAGTTGGAAAACATAACTATTGTGTTGTTGTAGGCTCTAAACAAATTTTTTTTATGGAGATTGGCTTCTTCAATTCACTGAAGTAACAAATATTTTTTTAATTTAATGTTATTCATTTCATAGTGTCACTTATATACATGTTTCGCTCTTAATAGTTACATAAAGTTGATCTTGTCATAAATGTAGTGATTTGGTGAATTAATTGTATCATCATCTAAAATCCCATCTCATCTTCTTCAAGCATGTCTGACGATGTGATGCCAATGATATCAATAATTGATACAGGAGCATCCGGAATTAGCCAGCAATGTGAAAGTTTGTTCACGTGTTGTGGCTAAACAAGTTGAATTTCATTGACCTGATGGGTCAAAAGTTATTTTTACTAAGAGGGTTGGATCTCTTAAGAAATGAGTTGTATTTCATTATTATAATAGTTAGAAATTGTCATATTTTATGCAGCCCGACCCGTTCCTCTAGAAAATTGCGCAAATTTAGCTGTCCATCCCCAGCTTGTTGTTCATTCCTAAAAATACACAGAGAATGCTTGCCTTACCCTCCTGCAGCCCAGACTGTCCCTCCTAAAATTTGTGCAATTTTTCCTCTCAGCCGAGCAAGATCTCTGTCGAATCAGATTGCTCATCTCCATCACTCAATGAATCTTGTGCAGTTTCCATCAGCAATACCCGGAGCCATCATCCCACCTTGCAACTTTGTTGCCTCTCCCGGTCACCTACTTCTAGAATGATCATGTGTCATGGTAGACTAGGAGGTTTTTTATTTGAAGTCATTTTGTCATGAGTGACTACAGATACAAGTAAACCATCAAACATGTCAAGATGACGAACGGGATGAATGAAGGGAGCACATGCAGATGGATAGGTTCACCAATGGACGAACCAACGAAGCATTCGAAGCATATGAACACGATGAACGTGCACCTTTGTGAATAGTTCAGCCTCTCAAGCCTTCCAGCATCAAAGCAAGGAACAACATACTAAAGCTTCATCAAGTGAACCAAGGACCATCGAAGACTCCGCACAATTCGCCATGCGGAGGTAAAGATATAATACACCATTAAGGCATCCATCACCTAGCAGAAATTTGGCTCGACATGCACTCCAGTCGTAACATGAATGTACCAGCATTTTCATGTCAGGTGATGTTGAGTCACATCATTGGTCATGTTGCCCACATCTCCACAATGGGCTTGTTGTCAATCAATGTGATGTAACATGGAAGTCCAAGAGACCCACTTGTTGAACATAGAGTCATGTAAGTTGGAAAGTCATGGAAATCAAACAATCATGAGGGTAGTCGAATAGCCACAAGAGTTCGTTTCACCCTCGGCTATAAATACCACCCTCATTTGTATATGAAAGGACTTTTCATCTCAGCTCCTCCCATATAGCCAAGAGAGTCTATAATATTTCCTTTGAGGAGTAAGTAGTGGCTCCAACGCCCCGCTGATGAGGTTAGTGATGTATGGTGTAACGATGTGTGTTGGAATTTTCACTTAATTTAGAAGCCTATTAATAGGTCATCACATTTTCACACATGTATTGTATTTGTTGTAAGATTGATCTTTAACGCTTGTAATTCATGTTGCTTGAACCTGTGTTCTAAATTTGAACTGATCGATTTGTTATAATACATAATCTATTAATGGAAATGTGTTGTATATGTTGTTAATGTTGTCTTGTCCATGTCGATTTCTTTGCCAGATATCAGATAGACCTTTCACATGAACCTTGTTGTAACAACTATTACACTTGTTTGAATTGATCCGTTAGTGTTGTACATGTTATCTTACCTTGTATGTTGTGACTGCCGCATCCAAGTGGACTCCTCCGTCAGAAGTTGTGTATGTCCTTTTGTTTTGTGTGTTCCTAGTCGAGTTGGGACTAATCCCTTTCAATCTGGAACTCACCTTCAACCTCTTCCCCTCACAGTTAAAGAACCATTGACACAAATACACTTACACTCTTTAGGCATGTGAACCTCACTTCCTAAATACAAATCAAACCGCTCTCTTGTTCTTAAAAGCAAGAGTTTAGGCAAATCCTTAAGACAATGGAAACCGGGCCATCATATCGAATGGGACTCCCACACTAAATGGTGTGAGGTCTAGTTGGGACTTCATACCACGGTGATCCCCTAAATGTTGGCAGGTCCAACACCATCAACAGACCTTCAGGAATGAAATTTCATAGCAGAACAAAGATACATTTGCAAAAACATCAAGAAGGATTATATTGTACCCCTACTAGCCATGACAAGGATTTCGTAAAACATATCACAAATATGAAATCTATAGGTCTTAATAGCATAACTGAGCATAGGGTTCTCATACTTATCTGTGAATCATTAAGAAGCATTGATGCCTCAAAACATTAGCTGTAATTTCATCTATTAGGCCATAGATACATTGCTTATTCATTTACAAATAGAAACATGATGAGAGCCATACATCATCACTTCATAAAACATTCTCATAACGAACATATAAAAATAGAAACCAAGGAAACAACAACCATATAATCCACATATAAACCTATATAATACTCATGAAATAACAAAGATAAATAAAATCATATTAATGATGAAAATTCCAACCAGGTGTGGGATTGTCGACATGGCTAAGCCAAATATCTATTTAGCCATTCACCCTCGTGTCATATTCCAAACATGAATGTGGAATCTAAAAGAACACATCAAATCCGAATAAGGGCTTTGAGAGGTCAAACCACCTCAACCCATCAAACAATGATTCCACCTCATGCTCGGATATCACAAACCATCACTATATTGGCCTCTACCCAACTTGCAGAGGGCTCTAGAGTGTTTGTTCCAACCAATGATCAAGAGATTTCATCCAACCAAGGCTCTAGGACTAACAACTGAACCCACTAAAGGCTCCAAATTTATTTTCCAACCAAGGCTCTAGGACTAGTAACTCAATCCAAGTTAAAGGAAATATGAGAACCAACTAGAAAAAAAAGAAATGAACCCACAACACCATGTATATCTAGGAAATGGCATGGCTAGGAAAATCCAATGTTAATCCAAGAAATCCTCCATGTGAAAGAAATATTGTAACCAATAAACCACATGCATATACCATGCATGGCAAAAATAGTGAGAAAAGCATACACGAAACTCTGCACCTATAAGTAAAAACCATTGTAGTTGTTGATCCTGATGTCCTCTTGTGCTTTTCTTCTCTTCCTTTTCCTTCTTTCTCCAAAACTCCAAGTATCACATACTCCTCCGAGAGGGCTCCAAGAAAACACTAAGCTTCCAAGAGTATGAGAGAGAGAGAGAGAGAGAGAATAGAAAAGAGCTCCAACAAAGAGAGTCAAGAAAATCTTACACTGACCAAGCATGAGAAAAAGGTTAGAAAAAGCTTGCCAACTGATCCTTAGAATCCTTTTATCAATGAGGCTTCTATTTTCTTTATTTTAAATTATTTTCCTTCAATTTCTTGCTCACGTGCAACTTGTGACCTTTCACCTTCCTTTTCTACTAATTTCCATTATTTTTAGAAATAAATGCCAATAAATGCCCCACGCCTTTCCAAAGCCTTTCCCATTGACTTTTCTAATTTCTTTAGCCATAATAAATCGAAGTGACATCCCACTAGGATATTTTTTTCCCACCATTTAGCTTGGGATATGTGTCCCATGATCGTGGTCTTGTATATTTTTAGATGGATTTTTAACTAGGGTTGTTACAAAAACCTCCCCCTTAGGAGAACACCATCCTCAATGTTCAATGACACCTATAAATAGCAAGAGCATTGAAAACAAAACATACTACCCATGGAGATTTATGACATAGATTGTTGTAGTATTTACAATGACCATTTGCTTAAACATGACAAACATATCATTTACTGGATATTTATAAAACAACTCATTATAGTATTTACAATAATAACAAAACATACGCACATGCATATTTTCTTCACCCATCAAATAATCATACTATCTATGAAGCTATATAAATCTAGCTTGATAGAATATTTACAATAACACACACATATACACATATGCACATTTTCTCAACCAGCAAATAAAAGAATATAACATCTGCATCCACAACAAGGGAATCTAGAGGATCATACCTACACCCTCAAAGTAATACCAGGATTCACCTCCTTCCCAGGAAGTCTAGAACCCACTGCAAGGTCAAATCTACATCCAATGTCCAATGCTATAATCTTGAGCCACTTGTCCTCTCAATGAATAGTTATTGTCTCATTGTTTCATGGTGCAATATGAATGTGCATTTGATTCCATATGGAAATTTTAATGACCAAAATAGATATATCCCTGACCTTCCTTTCTCTGCTTCATAGTCCCTTTGGAAATTCAGTCACCCCCTTCTGTGCAATCACACACCTTCCAAGTTCCATTTGCACACCCATTTCGAGTAGTCCATCTCTCGGAAAGGTTTCCTCACATTGGAACATCCAAAAACCAAGGCATATCCCTGCCTTAAAACCATCATACCGGTCATAACATGCTTATGGAAATCAAGGGACATTATTGGGTACCAGTGCTCCACAATGGCCATGCTCCTGAATGGTTTAGCAACATATTTTGGCGTGTTTTAATTCCTTTTGTTGTTGTTGCTAATGCTTGTGTCAGTTTCGACCACTCAACTGGGCATTTCATGCTTTCTTGTACAAAGCACATAAGTTCCATTAAATTCAAAATAAATTGAAATAACTTCAAACCATACTTCATTGGTCGCCCATCAACAAGGTACGCTTGCAATTATGTTTTCTTCCTATCACAGTAAGTCAAACTATCATATTTGACCAAATCATCATGTATAAACATATGAGATCAGATTATCTGAAAACACTAACATAAACTAGAATCATAGATCACATGTAATCATCATAAACCAAAATCATAAATCACATGTGTAATAAAACTAAAATAAAATGTTGATACTTATCCTTCAATCAATCATTAGCCTCTACGTTTGTACTTATTCCTTATGCACATCAGAGCATTTTCCACACCCGAAAAACACCCAGTTCCTTCTCCTCAACCATGTGCACATACACATAGTTTGTATCACACACATACAACCAAAGATGACATACAACACCATGCAATACATGCACCTACACCTGACATACCACACATACATCTACACCCAGTGTACAAAACAACACAATACGTATTGCTACATTCGGTGTGCACCACAAAACAATACATACACGCACACTAGATGTACAACATATACATATACGTAAACATAGTACAACACAACAAATATACATGTCATGATACCACAACTATACAATGCACATTGATCCAAGGGATCAGCAAAGTGCTCAAAATTAAAAGTGTTTGAAAGTGCTTGAAACTGGTTCCAAAGCGTAGACCTCACTGACTTGAATCCAACGCAACTCAAATTGCTTATGCTCCTAATATTGTGTTCTGATAATTTTCCCAAACAAGTAAAAATTTTGTAGGTTGTGTGCAGGACTATTGACTGGGAAGTCCATACGATGACTTAGCAAGATAACTGGACAACTTGACAATACCTTGGGCCAATGGCAAGTTGTCAAGTGACCTCATGTGATTGGTCAAATTTTGGTCACATTTGATTGGTTGTGGCATATTTTATTTGAACCAATGATAGGTTGTTAGGTGGCCTAGCCATGGACTGCCATGTGGCACCTTGGGGTGAACTAAAATTTTGGTATGGGTCCACTAGAGCCCCGATCGGATTCGAACGTAGGACCTCAAGCTTTGTAGCACAATGCCTTACTACTACACTTCTAGGTGAATCTTAACCCATATAGTAGTGAAAATATATTTAAAATTTTAACGCAAAGGTGTTGGCAGAAGGGGCTAGGGCTAAGCCCTTGGCCCATGGTCATTACACAACCCATGAGATCATGGGCAAGGTGACCAAGGGATCAAGGCTTAGCCCCAACCCATGGTCTAAATATATAGCATGTAACCAGAGGTCGACAGTGTAGAGCTTGGTGGACTAGTGTGGAAATTTGGGGGCCAACCCCAAGCGCATCGCCCCATGTGGCCCAAGTTTTCTGCGAGAAGGTGTCATTGGGAATTTAAAGTACACAAAAAAATTACGCCTGAATTGGTGGGAATCTTGTTGGTGCTAGGAGAAAATGGCACTCGGAGGGCCCTAGAATTACGGAAATAGTAGAACAGCTACCTGAGGAGTCCATTTTGAAGAGTAGTTAGCAGAAAAACTTCTTTAGAGCGTAACTTCTTTAGTTTTTGGCCAAATTGAACCAAAAAAGAGCCCAAATTGGGGTTTCTTATTATTCTAGAACCTTCAAAGACATTATTTTTACATTCTGGGCACTTTAAATCCATGTAAACATAAAACTGAAGCACTTAATGAAAGTGACCAGACATTGGAAGATGAATAAGGAGATGTAGCCTAAGAGGCGTCTACTCCTTTATCATTTTGTTATCTTGTGTTATTTCATATGGTAAATTTATCTCTTTTTTTATGTTGTTAACTGAGATTTAAAACAATTATTTTATGTTCTTTTTCAAAGTGTTCCATTTCCTAAAAGACATAAACTTTTACTTGCAAATTTTCCTATCACCTTCACTTTGTTTGATTCTTCTTACTATTTTTGTTCACATTCATTTTGTTTGTTTTATATATTACTATTTTTCTTTCTAGAAATAAGTGTTGCCAACTACAACGTTCTAGCTTTTGAATAGATTATGTGGCTGCAATTTGAAGAGACTTGTGACACTGCAACACTTGGCAAGTCTTGCATCTGTTTTCTTTGTGCTTGGTTACAACCTTTGGCTGATGAAGTCCTAATGGAAAATACGAACCATCTGTAAGGGAAGCTTTGGTCCAACCATGAACCTGTGTACACACTTAGAAGCCCCATACCTATACTCAGCCTTCTACTCTGTGTGTTTAATCTAATCCAACCAGTAGAAACGGAGAAGGGGAAAATATAAACGAGAAAGCCTATGTCAGAGGTATTGTAGGAATTTACAGGGTAAGTTCCTCAGACAGAATACCAAAAGGACACCGCTCACAAATAGATCACAGATCAATACACCAGTATTTTGACGTGGTTAAAACCCTCAGAGATGGAAACAGTCCACGGCCTGCGCCAACGTGGCTACTACAGGCAATTTATTAATAAAAGAATGAAAATTTACATAAGCTTCTCTCATGCGCGGTTAACCTACAAATGACCCTCCATGCGCTTTAAATAGAATTCATGGACCAATCGGGTGTCAAGCCACGGATCAAGTGTCGGTAATACCGAGGAGAGAATGAACCATCGGATCACTACATATCGTGACAGTCAGATTGTAAGTTACAAAATGTACAACGGTAAAGAAACACACTTTACCTAACTCTATACCTAACTCTATACTAGACCAAGTTGAACTTAACTATTTCCTATGTGTCGGAATATCCTAACACCATAAAATTTAAGTTTGTAAATTTAAGAATATTTAAAAATCTGAATACACATGAAATGGTGAGCAAAAGAGGATTGTAGATTTGAAAATATTTAGAAGAAAATAGTTAAAAATCAAATATCTATAAAATAGTTTATTTTAATGGAGGGAAAGTCAATAATATAATATATTATATAGATATATATATATATAGATATAATATATATAATATATTATATATACCGGTTCTATTCATTCATTAAAAATGAGGCACATCAATTTCAAAATGCAGGTAGTCTTGCTCTAACTCGGTTTGTTGACTACTATGATCAGCATATGAAAAAGAAGAAAAAGTACATCTAGGTACACAACCCACAATTTAGGAGGCCAAACACACAAGAAAACATATAAAATAAACAAAACACATGTAACCATTCTTAGTCATCTGAACCAACTCAAGTAAGATTGTCCAGAGTAGTCCTTGGAGGAGGAGGAGGGAAAAAGGAGTATTGAACATGCTCTTTCTTAAAGTAGAAATGAGTGCTACATGTTCTTCTTGCCACACCCTCTCAGAGGTTTCTAGGTGGTCCATTTTGAATCGATCAATTCTTGATAGTTTTCCAAACAACAATGAAGTTCTGCATTTACTCCACGCCTAGCAATCTTGCTTTCCCCTAGCCTCTTTTTTCCCCTTCATCGTGTCCCCCCACCCCTCTTCAGAGTCCGCACGGTGCTCTCCCCATGAACAGCCGACAAACCACCACGAACACCAAGAGCCCCAAAAGCCACCTAACCCACTATGCCAGCATTGCGACCACCCCAAACAGAGCTTGGAGATTCCCCTACTACCATTGCCACCTGTAAGTGAGATCCCCGACCACCCGGACTGGCTGCAATTCACTTAATCTATGGGAGGGAACACAAGCATTTCTCCAGACACATCGTAAGAAGGCCATTGATACAAGTAAAAGGTGGAATGAGCAAGAAATTACTAACCTCCACCCAAATTATGACTATAGGAAAAATCGCCATCCATGGCAGGAAATTGTTAATTAGTCTAGCCCGGAAACTTGCTAGAAACCAACAACCCAGTCCAACAGTGAAACAATTAACAACCAACTCATAGACTCAAGCCCCTCAGAGACAAAACACTGACCAAAAGCCTTGACAACAGACACCCCACCACCATGGGAGACCTTTACAAATGTATAACTCCAGTGGAGAGTCATTAAAAAGTGGAAACCTGCTACCCTACAGATACATATGAGAGCCAAAAGCTCGAATACCCAACAATCCACAACAAAGCACGTAGGTCGACCCAAGTACTATGTGTCAAACACTTATCACTATCAAGGAAGCCATAGGCCACACATGAGAAAATATAGCAGCAAATGCAATTACCCTGACGCTGGGCAGGGGGCACCAACGGCGGAAGCGCCTTGAGTCGTAGATAATATTCCAAACATAGAGGTTCACACTGCTATCTGAGCTCAAGAATCATCCAAAAAACTGCCACAATGACCAAACTGCATGTAATACAATATGTGTTCCACCCTACATATACCCTTGGCGATCACCCAATCCCTCTCCCAGCGAGGATGATGGGAAAATTACATCCCCAACATTAACGTTAATGTACTAAGATGACCATGAGAGGATGGGGAGGCTGACCACTGCACCGATGACCAGGTGTCTGACATCATTGTCCACACATAAGTTTGATTGTTGTGTTTCTCACCCCCATTTGCGATGCCCCTTTCGAGGCCACGATCTTGTTGAATTCCATGATGTGTGCATCTTTTGAGGTTGGGGGCATTCCTCTAGCAGTTCCTAATCCTGGTGCTCACTACCCCAATTAGCTAGCTTGTCATCTTCCTTTTTACCTTCACGATCCACATGTTCAATGATTACATATTCAGAGGAGGGGAGCCAAGAGTTGATATGTTCGCCAATAAGCCCAAGTAGCCAAATTTTGATTACCTTTTCCATGGGGAACTCGTTCATTAGCTTCTACAGTATGAAAATTGCAATTTGGGAATCTCCCGTGACCTGCATTTTTTCCAATCCCATTTCCACTGTAGCTTGCATTCTCTTCTCTAATGCCAAAAATTTAGCCACATTATTGGTGGATATACCACATGAGGCCACAAAAAAACTTCAATACTTTCACCTTCCCATTGCAAATCACACACCCTAGGCGAATCGATATTTGGTTACCTTTTTAAGCACCATAAACAATAGGTTTGAAAAACCCCGCTGAGGGATAGAGGAATTTGCCACGTAAGCTTCCCTTCATGGAAGGTGGCCCGACAGGTCCTAGAGCTAGAGAATCTGGGCAAAGATCTAATCACTTCAGAATGTCAAGTTACCTACCCTGAGGTTTCTAGTAATCTTCCTACCATCTAGAGATAGAAATTGATTCTTTGATATTACTCTTTATTATCTTCGACAACTAATCTGTGTATATGGTTTCTGAGTGAAATCCTTCCCTACTTATTTCTTTCCACTTATTCCAAAGGATAAAGCCCTGTGATATATACCACACTCTATTCATGAGGGGGTTCTTGAAGAGTCTGCAATTCCATTGCTCCAATGACTCTCTTAGAATGTTTACCAACATATCAACAACCCCAAACAATGTGGTGCTTTGAGACTAGATCTCCATTTCCTTTGAGAAAAAGTTTAGTAAGTGGTTTGCAGATTCCTCCTCTTTGCAACAAAGAGGACTCTAGGAGGGACCACAAAAACGTTTTTTTCCTGATTTTTTCCCACGTAAGAATATTTCCATAAAACTTTGGCCAAAGCTTGGAATACCATATTTTTTTCCATAAATGGTCGGGATACAGGTCCCAGAGGAAGAAAAAAATGGAATAAGCTTCTTTAAGAGAGAACATACCTACCAACAGATGGCCCCGTCAGAGTTTGTTAGGTTCCCCATTGTTTAAAATAAGGCGTTTTCGAAGGATTAAGATTAGGGCTTCCCAATCTAGGGATGGATCATGAGTTGGCTAGTGAGCAGAATATTTCCAATCGCTCCACTTCGATGCCTGGTTAGTTAATTTCTAGAAATACTTCACACTTTCATCTCCCAAGTGAGTGGTAAATACAGGGATATCCTTAAGGCACTCTCTTCACCCTTTTAGCTCCCAAGTGAGTGGTAAATGCAAGGATATCCTTAGGGTGATCTTCCAGGTTATGTTTGGGGTCTTGTATCCTTGCCTCCATCCAAAATCTAGCTTTTCATCCATTCAAAACCTCCCAAAGACCATGATCCTGTATTATGTCCCGATGTCCTTTCACGTGATTCCAAATAGATGAGACATTTCACAATTTGCAATGATCCTTCAGGGGACCTTGCAGCCCATTGAACCATATGTAGATGACCAAATAATATTCCAAATCTCTTTCCCGCCCTACAACCAACACCACCATACTTTGGCACTAAGAGCATATTGCAAGAGCTTAGTGTGTTTTACCAGAAGGTCTCCATGCATCTTAGGTTTACATAATTTTTCCAAGGCCACCAAAGGCCATTCCTACCAATCTAACTCCCTGAACATAAAAATATCTGAAATTTGGTTATTAGATATTCGGGAATACTGTGAGGGGTAAGAATGGCGAAGAGTTGATAATTTCGAATGACCTGGAAGATTACCTTTAAGAGGACAAACTAGCTTGTAGAATTAAAGACATTAAAGGTCTATATAGAGAGTTTTTGGTCAATACGACTTAACATGTCTTTACAATAGGTTGTTCTTAAGGAGTTATATACCATTGGTACTCTCAGATAAGTTCCTGGGAGTGACCCAATTTTGAAGCCTAGCATCCAAGCTAGATGACTTTGTACCCTTCGGTGGGTATTGAAAAAGAAGATATCATATTTTTCCCCATTGATAAGTGTACCTGAGGCCTCTTGAAATTCCTCAAGGATGGAACCAAATTTCTTGGCTTATTTTAAAGTAGTTTTTCCATATAACATATTATCATCCACAAATTGTTGGTGAGTGATAGGCGGGGCCTCCTGGGAGAGTTTAATTCCCTAGAGACAGCTAGAGTTTGATCCAACTTTTATGAGACGACCAAGACCCTATGATGAAATAATAAAGAGAAAGGGGGATATGGGATCCCCTTGTCTCAGACTCCTGTAACCCAAGGTGCGTGAAGGAGCGCCATTAAGCATGATTTCATAGAAAGGGGTTTCAATAATTGATTTTACCCATCTAATCCAAGAAGTAGAAAAGCCAAAAGCATCAAGGATGGACATGAGAAAATTCCAATTCAGGAAATCGTAATCTTTGGAGAGATCAAGTTTGATGAGAATATTTGGAGATTGGATGAGGATAAAGAGTGAACTACCTCATGAGGTACAAGGATTCCATCCATGATTTGACAACCCTCCACAAAGCCCAACTGTTTCGGGTCGATGATTGATTTCAATAAAGGTTTGAACCTCCTGACTAAAATGCATGAAGTAATTTTATAAATGAAATTGCACTAGGAAATTAGTCAGAAACCATTTAGATACCATGTCGTATCTTTCTTCAGGGTAAGCATGAGAAATGTTGCATTCATACCTAAGCATATTCACTAGGAGGAGTGAGAGTCCTTTACTGTTGCGTGGATTTTAGCCCCAAGAAAGTTCCAACCCGCTTAAAAAAATTTAGACGTGAATCCATCCAGGCCTGGGGATTTATTTGAGCCGAGCACACAGACAACTTCTTCCACCTCCGTGTAGGAGATATCCCACATGAGGGCCTCATTCTAATATTCCGAGATTAACTTGGGAATACATTGTGTTATTTTGGAGATGGACTCACTCTGATCCTCACCAGGTTTTGTGAACAAGGTCTCAAAATGAGCAATTAGTTCCTTCGATATTTCCCTATGATGACCAAGTATGCGACCATCCAATGCATTGAGAGAAAAAATGATATTAAATTGCCTGTGTTTCAACATAGTTCGATGAAATAATTTTGTATTGCATTCACCTTATTTGATCCATTGAACTCTCAATTTTTGTCTCCATAGAGTTTCTTCCTATTTTATCAATTGCTCTAAGTCATTGGGGACCTAACCCTCCTATGTGGTTAGGGTTTCAGTTTGACCTTCTAAAATGGTATGTTGTTGGATTGACTGCATTGCTTCCTCCAACTTCCGCTTTTCATGATGAATGTTACCAAAATATGCTCGATTCCATTATTTGATATTTCTGTTTACCTCCATCATCTTCAATTGTAAAGTCTCTATTTGATTTCACTTAGTCACACAAGTGTCTCTCCACCATTCCTATAACTTGGAAATGAAATCCATATTTTTGATCCATAACGATAAAAAAGAAGACAATGGTTCTTCTATGCCATCCTCAAGTCTATATCCAAGCAAATGGGCTAGTGATCCTAGACCATGTAAGGGAGGATCCAAGCCTGAAGGAATAGGTCCTATGAAGAATTTTATCTAAAGCAAGGAAACAATCCAGACGTGAGGTAATCTGGTTCTTCCCTCCCCATCCTTATTCCATGTGGAAGAGCCATTAACAAAATAAACATCTTCTACTCCCAGATCTTGGATAATATCTTAAAAAGAAAGTGAGATCAGATCCAACTACTTAACACCCCCGTTATTCTCATCCATGTCCTTAATCAAGTTACAGACTCCTACCAGAATCCAATTCGTGTCTCCCAAAATGTCATTCATAGGTCATATTCTTCAAAGAATGGCGGTCTTTTTCCTTAGCATAGTTGGTCCATAAACCACCATTAGCCAAACCTTTGGTTGGGAGCATATACATTCAAATTGACCTACAAGGGTATTTAGGTGGGAGATCTAGTTCCCAAAGGAGGTACATCTAGAAACCAAAAGGATTCCCAAACCTTCGACACTACCCCTTGGATTCAGTGCCATATACTCTACCATAGGCCAAATCTTCCTTGTGATTTCACTAATTTTCTCCTACGTTACCATAGTTTCCTATAGGATTTAAATGTCTGACTTTTCCTGTTGAATTCGTTCCTTCAAGTACCTTAACTTACCATTGGAGTTGAGGCCTCTTATGTTCAATGAGACTACCTTCATTGAGGAGGGGTGGGGAGAGAGTGATAATAATACTACGTAAGGACATTTGCTTATCCTCAATTAACTAGGAACACCCTTGCTTCTCTGATCACCTCGCTGGTGGGTATCCTGCCCTTTTTCCTAGATCCTGAGCTAGACTCAACTCGCCTAGTGATAGTTTTCTCTTCCTGTATGGCGAGAGCCATCTTAGGAGGGGATTCAAAAGAAGATTGACATTGCTCCCAGTCCTTGTAGATCTGATGGATTTAATCGAGCTAATCTTGGGGTATTTTTTTATTCTTCTTTGGCTTATTTTCACAGGAAAGCTACCATAACCCTTTCATCATAATTAAGTTGATCTAGTTTGATTTCATGCTCAAGGGCTTGTCAGACTTGGGCTGGGGCTAGCTGGATTTCCTTTCCTAAGGATTTGTCTTCTAGTAGCTTGCCTTTGTTTTATTGTTTGTTTTTAGGGTTTTTAGAGCCTACCTCTACCTCCATAATGATTTGAATTGGGGATAGAACTGGGGCTAAAAATATAGGTGCTTCTATTTGATCCTTTTCACATGGGTTTGATACACGATTTCCATCAACTCTTGGAGGGTTTGTAAAATGTTCATGTGAACATAGATTTTGTCATAAGAAGAGAACCACCTACATTTAGTGATCTTTGAGACCTCTACAAAGTCTCCTATGGAATTGCTAGTTGATTCTAGGATGTACTTTTCCCATAAATCCACTGGTAAGGAATACAAGCAGACCCAAATGGCCCAACTAAGAATGTTTCCTTCTCTAGATTGTAACATTGTTCCCAATGCCTCATGAATAACCCTACAAAGTTCACGAAATATGGCCCATTGTCTAGAATTATTTTTCATTCTTCTAGATCTTCAAAGATCATTGTCAAAAATCCCTTTACACGAGGGATAAGGTAAAATGGATCTTTTGGGTACCATTTTATTTATATCCAACGAAAAATATCTGATTCTCTGGGCTAGATGCCCATAAATTTGTAGATTATCACAAGATCTTGCATAAATTGCTTAGATTTCTCCAGGCGGTGATTAGGGATCAAAACTCACAGTTTTTTGTTGCCTTTGGGAGGAAACGACCCCACATTTAGGACTTCCATTAAGCTCCCAAAGTAGGTGTATCAGTTTATTTTTCCCTATGTTCCCCTATGTTAGAAGAAGGGTTGTTGGAAGGCCTATGCGCACTAGTTAACACCAATTTGAAGGAGGGGGTCGGTCACCCTCCCCCTAAAGGGCCTGACATATTTCAACTCAGTTGATGGATGGCATTAGAGCATGGCAACAATTTTTTGAGTGAGAAGAGTATTGTGGCATGGAGGTAGACCGTCGAAACCCTAATATGTCAAAAACCCTAGCAGAGTGCTTCATAGTGTTTCATATATTTGGAGATAATTCCATCTGAAGAAAAAAATAAATAAATAAATAAATAAATAAAATATAAATAAATAATAATAATAATAATAATATTATAAATAATAAATAAAATTAAAATAAATATAAATTAAAAAAATTAAAAAAAAAAAAAAATTTAAAAATTAAAATTAAAATTAATTCAAATTATTTAAAAAAATACTAACTTGTGTTCATTAAGTTTTGAAATACTATTTCCTTTTTCAAAATTTATAAGAAAAGTAGAAATAAGAAACAACTATATAATAAGGGTAGCAAGTTTCACCTATTTATATTTGTTATAAATATTCTTATCCAACAACAATGCATCAATTTTGAAGGAAAAAGTTACATTTTAGCTTTTCAATATTGATAAGTTAAAATAAAATATTCCTTTTCATATGAAAAGCAAAAATAATTTTAAATTTCATGTATTTTTCACTTACATTTGCATGAGGGCATGCTGGTTTGGTAACAATTGCGTGAGCGAGGAGAGTACTACAGCGTGGAGTGGGACCATCGAAACCCTAATGTATCCAAAATCCTAGCAGAGTGCTTTAGAGTGTTTCATATATTTGGAGAGAATTCCATATGAAAAAAGTAATTTTAAATTTATTTAAAAAAATATTAACTTATGTTCATAATGTTTTTGAAATACTATTTCTTTTTTCACAAAATCTATAATAAAAGTAGAAACAAGACAAAACTATATAATAAGGTTTTCATGTTTCTCCTCTTTATATTTACTATAAATATGCTTATCCAACATGGGGCGGCCAGAGGGGGGATTATCATTAATCCTGAAGGAATCATTGAATATAGATGTGCTTGGGGGCTTGGATGGAATCCAAACAACCAAGCAAAACTGTGGCTTGTTCGTGGGCCTCAATTTCGCTTAAAAGAAGGGCATATAACAATACAAGTTTTAGGGGATTCCATCATAATTATCAAGCATATGATCTATGATTCATCAGCTAAAAACACTACCTTAAACCAAATAATCAAGAGATCCCAAGGGTTGATCTCCTCGTTCAAATTGGTGTCTTTCTTCCATATTCTCAGAGGAAATAATCACGAAGATAACAAACAGTATATACATGCATGCGATATGAGAGAAGAAAAGAGCGTTTTGAATGAGGTCACGGGCATGACTAACATCCCATATGTGTGTTGATGAGATACAAATTTTGGACTATGGAGGTTACTCTTAGCCTTGCAAGGAAGCTAACAAAGTTAAGAATTGAGGATTTTTCTTTTAGATTTCTTAGGGTGGTTAATTGGCCTCTCATCCCTCCCCTTAACACTCCCCCTTTCCTTTCGCTCCCCTGCCCTTCCTTTTGTCTCCCCTCTTCCTTATTTATCGCCCCTATCACTTCCCTTCGCCATCTCCTATCTTTTTCCCCATCAATCCCCTCTCCCATTTTGTCCCACCTCCCCTCGTTACTGTCATGTTCCCCACCCCTACCCACCTCATTCCCTACCCCTTAGGCCCTATCAAATCACTCCCTGTGAACCCTGACCTGTCATGGAGCCTCATGGCATGCACATCCTTTTCTTACAACTGTGACATGTCTATGATCGTCACCTTGGTACAAAACTTGTTCATGGAAGGGATCTCGGCATGTGTATTTAGTTTCCATACCCTCATTCATGATGCAAAGGTCAGTGCACCACCTCTAGTGATTGCAGGATAATGGGGATTTTGGAGCAACATTTATTTCCAAAGTACAAAACAATCTTGATCGCTCGTGGGAGGAAACTTAGGATGGGAATGATGGACTAGGAGTAGAGTTCGGAAATAATGGCAGACAATTGGGAATTTACGGAAGTACATCAAGCTCTCAGCTCCATCAGCTTCTTCACATGGTACTACATCATCACATAGTCCTGCAAACGTTATTTAAGGAACAACGATATGTTTAGTTTTCATGGTTCAGGTGTTAGAAAATTATATATTACAGAGCAATGGAACACATAAAATATTGCAGAAATATAAACACAGAGAACGCATAAAACAAGAGAGACACAAATATACGTGGTTCACCCAGTTTGGGCTACGTCCACTCTGAACAACCAGTCCTTCATTTCTATTATCCAGCAAAATGAAGAGACGCAACCTATAGTAGATCTGCTGTAATATCCTCTGTTTTCTCTCACGGTCTCACCTCTTTGCTTGTCGCTCTGAGAATACACATATACTACATAGACTCAATACAATGCCCTCATACAAAGAGAGGGGTTGCCTTCTAGGGAACAAAACCCTAAACTAAACATAAGTTCTAGCATCAGATCATCTGCCTAATGAACGGCCCGAATTGACTAGAAATTACTATACTTTTACAAGGAAGTTTTACATATGTTTTTAGCTTCAGGGACGCTTCCCCCGAACACCTGCCAAGGGACCACTGGGCCTTGAACCCCCGTGGGGGTCCCCCCCGCAACGCCCCACGTGGAGGGGTGTACAAACTTCCTGGGGTATACAGCCGGATGAAACAAAGACCTCTAAACAATCATGCTCCACACACAACATCAGGATTTTTTTTTTACTCAGATGGGCTCTTTGAAGGCCTATCGGCTGAAGATGAGGTTGTTGCGAGTCAGTTGTTGGGTCTGGGTTGAAGGGTAGAAACTCAAGGCGTTGGCTGAGCCTGATATTTCAAGTGGTAAGCTTAAGGGAGCCACGGGTCTGAGTGTCGTTGCTAGGTTGGGTGTTGTTATTTTGGTGAGTTGGGAGGGGGTTCTGGTTGAGAACCTCTAAGAATATTTGAGAGTAGACCCGCAGAGGGAATTCTATTTGAATACCACCAAATTTAAGATTGTTGTTGGAGAGAAGGTTTATAAACTTTTGGACTGTGAGGGTGTCCTCAATCAGAACCTTGGTGCTTCATTGGAGGCTAGTGAGGTGGACACGGTGGTGGATGGTCAGTTCCACGAGCGGTGGGTCAAGAGCATCCTGGAATTGAGCAAGAATGACAGAAGGTTCTATGACATTCTGGGAAGTTTTGAAGATCGATTCAAGTGTGGAAAGTGCAGAGGATAGAGGATAGTTCGCGATCTCACTCTTGGGCTAGTCACAGGCCAAGGTCTCGAGGGGCACAGGTGGGAAATTCTCTGGGTGGTGGGAGATATTGGCCAACTTGCATCAATTGTGTGCGGACCTTATGCAATTAAGGGAAGGCCTAGCTGTATTACAACACATCATACACAATCAGCAACAAGAGAACCTCACTCTATAGGAGAGAAAACTAGAATAGAGGGAGCGTATTTGTCGACTCAAGGATGAAGTTGATGCACTAAGACAACAAATTGAGGATTTAAGGCTCAAGGTTGAGGAGAATAGCAAGAAAAACGAGGAGGAACCCACTGAGCTAGACGAAAATAAGGGCATCGAAGAAGTCTCTGCTGGCCTCGACCTGAGCAGTCGAGTGCCAATGGATATTTAGTCTTTATAAGTATTTCTCATTGTTTTTATATGGCACAATGCAAATGTAAATATTTAATGCCTGAGTTTTGTTGAATTTATAGTTATAGGAGCACTGGAATGGGGATTTTTTATGTGTAGTACAAAGAACACTTATACAGTAGGATTGCAGACCAAATGATTTATCATTAGCCCTTAGAAGGCTTGAAAAAAACTTTGTAAAATCCCGATTTTTTTTGTGAACGTGTGTGCTATATTTATTTTAAAAATGATTCTCATTCTAGTTAAAAAGGAAATATGATTATCCAACAACTATGCATCAAATTTGAAGGGAAAAGTTACATTTTAGCTTTTCAATATTGATAAGTTAATATAAACTATTCCTTTTCATATGAAAATGAAAAATAATTTTAAATTTCATGTATGTTTCATTTATCACACTAGAATTCCATGTATACATAGACAAGTAGACATCGACATTGATTCACTAGTATTATAATCTATATAAAAGTGATATGATGGGAGTTAAATATGATCATTTACTTGCACTATAGGTGTGGGGGCATGACGATGGAGAAAAACGCGTGCCAAGGTCACTAAAAAATATTAATGAAATGAATATTATAAAAATCATATTAAGGGAATTCAATTAGACCATTTATTTATAACCTATATAGGAGTCATATGGAGAAAATTCAATAGGACTATTTTCCCTTTCATCTCATGAAGTCATTCTTTAAATATAATGAAATTGAAGTATGGGGGTTTACGCACTGCATTATATTGAGCGAGAGTCGATCTGGGATGGGTGACCTCCCGGGAAGTCCTGGTTATCATGTGCAAGCCCGAGAAGAGATGATTGACGCTATGTGATTCATTTCACTAGTTTCAATCCCACTTCTACACCCCTATGAGTATCACCCGATGAAATGAGTGCTAAGTGAACTATTCAAAAATCATGAGAAATTAGTTAGTTACGACTACCTCTCATGGAAATGGTCATACGTGAATGACTTACTTAACACAATTGAATCCAAAAATGATCAATATAATGCACTGCGTAAACCCCCATACTTAAATTCAAAAAGAGTGAAGGGATCTCTAATTGAATGGTTCACGAGGCACAATACTTGCTAAGGTTTTGCGAATAGGGTAGCAAGCTAAGTGGGCTTGATTGTGGGGAAAAATCCACAGTTAAATGCGCTTGAGCCATAGGCGATTTGGGATGGTTGACCTCCCAGGAAGTCTTGGTTACTAGATGTAAGCACCAGAAGAGATGATTGACGCTATGTAATTCATTTCACTAGTTTCAATCCCACTTCTTCACCCCCTGTGAGTGTCACCCGATGCAATGTGTGGTAAGTGAACTATTCAAAAATCATGAGAAGCCACGAAAGAGATGATTGACGCTATGTGATTCATTTCACTAGTTTCAATCTCACTTCTTCACCCCTATGAGCGTCACCCACTGCAATGAGTTCTAAGTGAACTATTCAAAAACCATGAGAAGCCACGGAAGAGATGATTGACGCTATGTGATTCATTTCACTAGTTTCAATCTCACTTCTTCACCCCTGTGAGCATCACCCGATGCAATGAGTGCTAAGTGAACTATTCAAAAAACATGAGAAATTAGTCAGTTACGACTACCTCTCATGGAAATGGTCATACCTGAATGACTTAATTAATGCAGTTGAATCCCAAAATGATCAATATAATGAAATTGTTTTAAAATGAAACCATTTTTCTTTCTTAGAAGGTAACTAGCCTGATTGTTCAAACAATTGCAATCAACTTTTAAAAGTCAACCAAAATATAGTCTTGTTTTATGAATATCATTGTAATCTCCAATTAAGAAAAATTAATTATTTTCCTCAATAGAAATATAATGAAGAAGAATGTTCTTAAATAAAATAATAATATTATCTGCCAAAGAACATAGAAATAGCATTATTTTTTAACACAAAAACTAATGAACATTATTTATTTAGCAATGAATTTCTATTAATAAAGAACCATATTAGCATTGACTAAATTTTGATCCATGGTTTTTAAAGTCACGTTTTCATAATAAGTAGGCATAAATTAAAACAGACAAATAATATTTATAAATGTAAGAAAGGAGAGCAAGTAGCTAATGTAAGCAAGTGAAGTAGACTATAAAAAGTGAGTAGGAAGAAAGAAGATGGGTCATGGAGAATTGGTAGCCACCATTTGTAAATAAGATCAAGAACATGGGGAGTTGATTCTAATGAGAATTGTTTCTCCTCTTAGAATTATAAAACTTTGGATTTTCAAAACTGGCCATCAAAATGTAATGTCAATAAATAGATGATTCAGAAATCAACTCCATAACAATAAGTTTCTATTATATAAAAATGAAAACATTTAGTTTTTTTCAACTATCATGGTATAAAAAAAATTATTAACCTATTAATTGTTATGATATATAAAAGACAA